>CABHPP010142836.1:7111-32949 GCA_902168425.1 Peromyscus attwateri
ATATTGTCCTTGGCCCCCTGTGAGTGAAGTGGAAGGATGACACTGTCCTCAGCCCCCTGTGAGGCCATTTCAGGGAGAGCTAGGCCATTGGCCTGGACCATTGTAACTTAACCCTACAGCCTCTCTTGCAGAGAAATAGCATTTGCTGCTAAGCCCAGAGACTAGCTAATACCTGACATCTCCTGGTGGTCTCAACAGTAGAAGCAATAGATTGTTCCGTCCATTTTCAGGAGGAGGTGCTCTTAGAGTGTGTCCGAGTCACGAGGATGCAGGAGGTACCAGGCACCTCTCTCCAAGTCTCAGACTCAGTGCTGGACCCGTGTAGGCAGAGCCCACAGTCAGAAAGGGGGTTGTCTCAAGTCCCAGAACATTCATTAGATAAGCTGTGTTCTAAACCAGTAAAATGGAGTTTGGGGAGAGACTATTCTAGAAAGAGGCACAGATTAGGACTCTCTTAGTCCTAGCCAACAGGAGAGCCAGACATGAGCTTTTCACTGCAGAGACTTTGAAAGCCACCATCTTGTGCCCCATCAGCACACAGGCATTCATTCACTCCTGCCTTTCCTCTATGCTCTGTCCCTTTCTAAAGGACTGTGTATTCAAAACTGCTGCACTGTTCTAGCCTCTTATTCAGCATGCAGTCTTGTTTCTCACAATCACTCTCTTAAGCCCAACAAGGTGCCATGTGCCTATGAACTCAGCACTTAAGAGGTGGAGGCAGAGCGGGGCAGTGGTGGTACACGCCTTTAATTCCAGCACTCAGGAGGCAGAGGCAGACAGATCTGAGTTCAAGGACAGCCTGGTTTACAGAGAGAGTCCCAGGACAGCCAGGGCTACATAGAGAGACCCTGTCTTGAAAAACCAAAAAAGAGAGAGGTGGGGGTGGAGGCAGGAAGATCAAGAGTTCAAGGTCATCCTCTGCTACACAGCAAATTTGAGGCCAGCCTGGGTTACATGACAGTCTGTCTTTTAAAATGGAGGACACAGCTAGAGATACAGTTCAATTGGCAGAGTGCTGCCTAGCATGCCCAAAGCCTGGCTTTGATCCCCAGCACCACACGGGACTGGGTGGGATGGACATGCCTTTAAACTCAACACTTGGAACTGGAGGCAGGAGGATCTGGAGCTCAAGACCAACCTCAACTGCTTTTCCAATTCAAGGCCAGCCTGGGATCCATGAGACCCCTTTCTTTTCATTGTTTTGCTTTTTGATTTGTTTGTTTGTTTGGTTAGTTGGTTGGTTGGTTGTTTTTGTTTTTTGAGACAAGGTCTCCTTCTGTAGGCCTAACCAGCCAGGAACTTTCTACATAGACCAGGCTGACCTCAAATTTTCCACACTCCTGTTTGCACACCGCGCTCTGCTGGTATGTCTGTGGGTAGGCCACTGGTCCTGTGTACTGGGAGCCAGCACTGGACAGTTCCACATGTTCCCTACATGCTTCTGCCAGGCACAGTGCCGAGCATGGAGCCCTTCATGGCTCTGAGGAGAAGTACTGGGCTGGCCTGAGTGCGGTGCTCTGAGCAGTCAGCTCTCTGCAAAAGTGGGTGCATCTACAAAGATGCTTGCTCTGAGCTAAACGAGGGACCAGCAATCCCCAAAAGGAACAGAGCAGACAGAAGCCCCTCAAATGCCCTGGAAGGGACTGGGTGTAGCTCAGCAAGGTGTGGAAAGGGGATTAGGGTCCCCTGCAGATGGTGAGGCCTTGAGTTGGCATAAAGATTGCTCTAAGCCCTTTCCCCACAGATCACAGGCACGAACATTACAGAGTTCCAGACATCAGGAGTCAGTAAGCCACCATCAGGGACAGGGCTGTCAGCCCTTCTGTGAGCTCCAGAGGCAGGTCATTTCCTTCCTGTGTCAGCTTGGAGGGCCATCCTCAGCTCTGTGCTCACAGGGCTTCCTGACACCCTCAAAACTAGTGGCCACACCCTCTGCCCTCTTACTCTGACTCCAAGGGAGCCACACCCTCTGCACCCTCACTTAGCACCCTTCTTATACCACTAATGACCCCGGGCCACTGTGCCCCAGTCAGTAACCAAGATAATCTACTTAGAGGCTTACTGATGAGTTCTTGACCCCATCTGTGACCTCACACCCCTCACTCATCACCCACAGTCTCTGTTCTGCAGTGGGACATGGACACCTCTGGGAAGCATTAGAGTCTGCTGAGTTCCATCAGCTCTGCCTGTCTTGAGCCCTGTTTGCCCCAAGGGAGGGTGTGATCTAAGGAACCTCATTTGGCCCTTGGGGAGCACCCACCCCTGCCTCTATCTAATATGTGCCTGGATCTGGTTGGCAAAAATCCACCTACTCCTCCACTCTAGAATAGGGAAGTCCTTGCCAGACCACACACTCACATGCACTCACACGTACACACACTCACACACACACATGCACACACACAAAATCATACACACACACATACAGTCACACACACACACACTCACACACACACACATACTCACGCAAACACAATCACATCATACATGTTCCTTGTGATTAGCTCAGGAATGGGCATTGGGATAACACAGCCAAAGAGACATACGTAGATCCTGCTTGGCACTACAAGAAAAGCAGCCACCTATTCCTGCTGACCTTGACCAGCTAGCCAGACACATGGGGCCAGGGAGCTAACAAGCTTTGTTCTGTAGGATCCTGTGTGTGGTGTGGCTGGAGCATGGGTGGGAAAAACCTTTCTCCTGTAATGTCTTACGACAAAATGTGGCATTATGCCAGGAGACAAAGGACCAAGCGAGGGGCCCAGACCCGTTCCTGAGGTCAGACAATGGAAGGTGCGTCTGGAGCTGAAAGCAGGTTGACTTGGTCTCAAGCACAAAAGGCTTTGGGAATCTGAGATCACCAGTGGTCCTACGTCCCTGTCCTGGCTTTGATCTTGGCCTGGAGGCAACACACACACACACACACACACACGCACGCACGCACGCACGCACGCACGCACAGAAAGGCTGGGAATGGAGGAAGGAATGGTTTGTTTTCAAACCCAGTGAGTTATGTCTTCTTTGTACGAACAGCTCCTTCAGCTTGGCTCTAAGCATAGACCTGTCTTTGTAGCAGAGCTCCTCCGGCCGCTGCACGTATACAGCCGGAGACTCCTCAGACTTCGCTTCGAGTCTCAGGACAGCGCGGGGCTCTCTGGGTGAATCTCCTTTTCCACCTTAGGTGACCCCATGGCCAGACTTCCCACCACCACAGGCAAGCCCCCTTTCCTCTGCGCCTTCCCCAGTGGCCCCTGAAAGACCCCTCCAGTGCCTGGATCTGTCCCCAGGGTCCATGTTGGCCCCAGCACTCCCACTTTCAAGTACCTCAACCTGCTTCAGTCATCAAAGAACAAGGTTACCACCCCAGGGCTTGGCGGCAATTCCTCACTCTCTGAGTGTGGACCGAGCTTGGTGACCCATAAATGATGACAGGCAAGGAAGAAATGACATCACCGTGGAGATACCTGGCAAATGCCGCCTCACCCGGAGGCCCAGGTCATCACAGCAGTGCTGTGAGCCTTGCTGCCGAGGGTCAGGAGGCCTCTCGCTTAGTAGGTCTCTTTCCCCCCAATCCATAACCACAGGCAAATCTGGATGAAGCGTTTGACTAACACATACTGAGGCTCCTTCTGCAGAGCTCCTGAGCAGTGCTCTTCAGCAGGAGGGGGTGGGGCAGGAAGGGGACAAGCGTATGGACATGGACACAGTCGGAGCAGCCCTGAGCCCCGTGCGTGATTTTCAAACGAAAAACAGACATTGGTAGGGAAGATGAAGGAGGGACCAAAGAGGCGGCTCAGTGGATAAAGTGCTCACCCCACCAGTGTGAGGACATGAGGCCAGATCCTCTGCACCCACATAAAAGGCTGGGTGCAGCCATGTGCACCCATAATCCCAGCACTAGGGAGGCAGAGACAGGAGGATCGCTGAGCTTTGCTGGTGTTAGTGAGAGCCCCTGTCTGGAAAAATAAGGTGGAGAGCAGCCAAGGAAGCCGCCTAGCGTCACCTCTGCCTCGCATGCATGCACATCAGTGGGGGAGGGGGGCCAAGTAGAATCTGGGGTTTACTTTCCAGTCAGCACTGAGGACTCTGCTTCACACAGACACATGGTACAAAACGGCAAGGGTTTGTGGAGGACCATTGCAGAAATTATTGACAGGCCTGTCCTAATTCCAAGCCAAGATTCATTTAATGACTTACTATTTTAAGTTTATCTTTTAGTCTTAATTATGTGTATGAGTGTGGGTCTGTGTGTGAGTTTGTGCACAAGAGTGCAGGTGCCCAAGGAGGCTAGGGGTCCAATCCCCAGAGCTGGAGTTACAACAGTTGTGAGCCGCCTGACGTGAGTGCTGAGATCCGAACTTTCGTCCTCTGCCGCAACTGGACCACCTCTCCAAGTTCCCAATTTAGTAATTTCTTTTAATGGAGTTGAAGTCAGCAACTCAAACAGCAATATTAAAAATTGAACACTTTAGTAAATACAATTCAAATGTCTAGAAATTTGGTATTTACATGCTGAGGAATGATGCTAGGAAAATATTATAGTCTTTGGTTTTTTGTAATTAAACTATTACATTTCTCTAAGAGCAAAAACGTTTGCATGTGTAGTAAAATATGCAACTTGTAAATACAAGAGGTTGGCATCTAAGCTGAGGTGAGGGGACAGCTGAGGTGAGGGGGCAGCTGAGGTGAGGGGACAGCTGAGGTGAGGGGACAGCTGAGGTGAGGGGACAGCTGAGGTGAGGGGGCAGCTGAGGTGAGGGGACAGCTGAGGTGAGGGGACAGCTGAGGTGAGGGGACGCCCATGTTTCATCCGTGTTCAGAACAAGGCTGTGGTGTAATGACCATAGGAGACGCAACACGGGCAAATGCTGTCAGCCGAACCTCGGACTCACAACATGTTTGAATTTTTATTCATCTTGGATCCTTTTCTCTCAGAAACCTGTTACTGTTTTCAAGTTTATCACAGCTCCGCACGAAGTTCCAACCTGAGGTCACGACTCACGCACGGGTCTAAGGAGCCGTGACCTAAGCCACCCTTGCTTTGTGCCTTCTGGCCTTACAGCCTGGCCAACCCTGGCATGTCCCCGGGGCTGACTTGTTTGCCTAGAAGGACCCCAGGCTCTAGGTGAGGTGCCACACCAACCCAAAGCCAGGGTCAGGCCATGGGCCTCAGAGGAGCCACTGTTAAGTTGTGTTCTTGGGTTCTGGTTTTACGAAGCACAGCCTCATGACTTAACTGTGGAATTTATGTGACTAACCCCCACTCTTTCAGCATCCTGTGTCGTTACATTTCCTCCTGTGCTCCCTGGCTCCAGCCTCCCCTCCCCAGGGTCACCCACATCCAGGGTCAGGTTTTGAACCAGCAGCTTTGGGCTGAAGGTTCTTGAACCTCAGGATAGGATGAGGCGAGCTCAGCTGCCTCCTTTCCCAGAGTCCGTGCTTCCACACTTCCTTCCTCACAGAACCCCTGGGATAAAGACTTCTCATCCAGCTCCTTCACGGCAAGAAAGAGTGAGGTATGACTTGTGAGGTCTCCTAAGTGGGGCAGTTACAAGAGGGGGGCTTTTTCTGTCCCCTCCTCCCTTTTCTGCTCGTGTGGACGTGATGACTGGTGCTTAGGCGGCCATCCTGGACCTTGAGGCCGAAGTCCCATGTTCGGGACGGATCTGGGGTGTCTTTTTTGGTTTCTCACCTATCACAGCCAACTCGATCCTAAGCACACAGGATGTGCAATGGCTGTTAGCTTTAAACCGCCCCACATTACACGCTCACTTTCTGCTTCTCTAGGTTACCTCGCGGAGGAACTGAGTGCTGGCTAATTTGGGTTTCGGTTTGTCCACTCGCTCGCTCGCTCGCTCGCGTGGCTTTTTGTTCTTGGATACTGGATTTGTGTCAGGGCGCCCCGCAGTCACTAACACCTCCATTCCGCCAGCCCGTGTCCAGACCACGGTAGTTTGGTTGCTGATGCTGTTTCACACAGCTAAAGGTTATTGCATCCATCTTTAGTCAAGAAAGGCAATTAATTAGCATAGTTCTGCCTCGCGGAGGAAAGCGGCTCCGTGAGCTCGTGCTTTAAGCAGCAGACAGCCCATGGCTTCCCATCTCTGCTGTGAAGTTTATTGTCTGTGCCGGGGTTGGTGCTGGACAGCAGAGTGGTGGCTTCCTCCTCTCATGCCTGCCCTGCCCCTCCGTGCCATTTTTCATTTCGACTCACCATGCCTGTAACTCCTGCCCCTTAACAAGTATTGATCACTGATTAAGCCATCAAGCCAAGAGCAACAGCTTTCATTTTTTAGCCCCAGGCCACGGGCGCTCTTCCCACATCCCACCCTGTATGCGGCTTGTGCCTGGGAAATAGAGGGATGAGAAACCTGGGAGGCCAAGTCTTGTTCACAAGGCCCCTCCACTCTGTGTAAATAAAACTTTAACACGTGTTTAAAGAAATATTCATTGATTTTGTGTCTGTGTATATATGTTTGTGTCTTTGTCTGTGTGTGTATGTGTGTGTGTGTCTGTATGTGTATGTAAGTGTGTGTGTGGCTGTGTGTGTATATGTGTATGTATATGTGTGTGGCTGTGGCTGTGTGTGTATGTGTGTACGTATGTGTGTGTGGTTGTGTGTATATGTGTATATATGTATGTGTGTGCCTTTGTGACTGTGTGTGTGTGTGGCTGTGTGTGTGTTTGTGCCTGTGTGTATGTGTGTATGTGTGTATGTGTGTGTAGTGTGTATATGTGACTATCTTTATATGTGTGTGGAGGGGTGGGAGACGTTTGCCATGGGCTCATCTAGGGGTTACAGGAGTTCAGGAGGTTCAGGAGTAGGTTTCTCCTTCTACCGTGTTTTGAGGCAGGGTCTCTCTTGTTTCTGCCACTGTGCTGCAGAATCAAGCTTCTAGCTGATTCTCCTGTCTCCATCCCCACCTCACCCATCTCGCTGTAGAAGTGCGGTATTATAGACAGGTCCACTGCATCCAGCTTTCTTACATGAGTTCTGGGGACTGAACTCAGGTCATCAGACTCCCTCAGCAAGCCTGAACCATCTCTCCAGTCCCATATTGCTTTTTATTCAAACCACTAGCATTTTTGTTCTTGGAGGGGCCAGCGTGAACCCAGGCTTGGCCATTAGTTCTCTGTCAGAGTATATCTAGACACCCACTAACTAGCTTACCACATCTTCTTATGCCGAGGACATAAGAAGGCGGGGACATCCTAGCTGATGGGTCTGCCTCTGAGTCTCTCAGGAAGTCACTACCCCTTGTCAGAACAGTCACTCAGATTACCCTGAGCCTGCTCCCTGGCAAGATGACTTGCCTGCATGAATACTGTCAGGAAGCCTGGGCTCTTCACCAGAGAATTGCCTGTCTCCATGCTCCTGGAGCGTCTGTCTGTCTCCACGCTCCTGGAGCGTCTGCCTGTCTCCATGCTCCTGGAGCGTCTGTCCTGTCTCCATGCTTCTGGAGCGTCTGTCCTGTCTCCATGCTCCTGGAGCGTCTGTCCTGTCTCCATGCTCCTGGAGCGTCTGTCCTCAGAGCTTAGTTTCACCTCCCCACAGAGGCAGAGGACTGAGAGTGAGCAGGCAGGAAGCTAGTGCTTTCTATGACCTTGCCCTCCCACAATGTCCTTCTCCTCTCTCTAGTAGATGTGAATCTCTCCCCCTGACCCCTGGGCAAGAGAGGGCAGAGGACCCACCCCTCATGCTGATTAATGGACATATTTCATGTCCTCACAGTTGGCCCTTTCTCCTCAAATGCTTTGCACTTCTCTCTCCATGCAAAAGGTACTCACCCCTCCTGCCAATAGCCCCCTAAAATACACAGCATGACAGTATCAATGGCAGTCCAGGATCGGGCCTGTGGAGGTGGGGGGGCTCTCCACCAGGGTTCAGTCCCTTTTCATCTGCCAACCAAGTGCTGGAACCGTCACAGAACCAGCTCACAGCACAGGTCAGGCACGGGACAAGGGCAGCAAGTCCCCACTGTCCCCGTGCCTGGCGTGTCAGGATGCCTAGCATGGCTCCCGAGTGAGTGAAAGGGAGAGAGGACGGGTCGATGAGACATGGGATCAGTTCTCACTAGTCATCCTCCCACCCCTCCAGCATCATCCCCCAGTCTCACTCCTCAGTGTGACTCAGTTTACATTCTTCTCCACCCTTGACACTGGGCGCTTAGTGCAAGCCGTTCCCTTTCCCAGTCTCACTTCCCGCCATCAAATAACAAGGATATTCTGATTTGATTTTCATCCTAACTCCTCCGAGCCTCGATTCATGTGGGTGTGCATATGGGGAGTGTGAGGCATCCGTCACCCTGCCACCCGTGAACTTGGATGGGTGGTGACATCAACGTGAGTACCAGGCAAGAAGCTGGCATTTCAGCTCAGAGCGACTGGCTCCGGAAATATCTCCAAAGTGAGTTAGACCATCAGGAACCACACGTGCAGCCATGACGTCACCTCCCCTTTAAGCCACAGCCTCATTGTCTGTCTTGCCTCAGGCTGTGGATGGATGGGTCCCAGGAGCTGCTAGAGCAAAGCTCTGGGAGTAGATGCCTGACTTGGGCTATCTCACACTCCTCTGGTTTCTCATCGTCTGCCCCCCCTCCCAATTTCAAATTCATCTTCTGGTCTTCCAGCCTGATCTTTGGGTAGGATGGGCTGAATAAACAATAATGGTGTGGTGATAGGCACTGCCGGGTAGTACCAAGCACCTGGAGACTGAAGCCCTGTCGCTGGCTGGGCTCCCCAAAAGCAGGTGTTTGTCTTATTTATACCTGTAGTAGTGCCACAGGCCACAGTCAGGAGATTTACGTGGGTGCGAGTTTATTTGGCTTGTGGTTCTGGAGGCTGGGAGGCTGGGAAGCCGGGATGGAAGGGTGGAGTCATTTCCTTGGGGGAAACCAGTGTTATCCCAGAGACAGGAGACAATTAGAGGGCCAGACCCGGCCTTTGCTCAACAAGGTATCTGGAGAACAGCCCCACTCGGGATGTCTTTGCAGATTCGGAGGAAGAGGGTATAAATAGGGTGGGGATATACTCAAACCGTACAGGAGAGTTGCCTAAAAGAGGGAGGGAGGCTGCAGGGCTGAGCAGAGAGTGTGAGAGAACTGATGTTGGAAATCTCAGCACAGCACAGCAGTACTTGGGGCCACAGAAACACACTTGTCTTCTCTGTAAATGCCAGGCCTGGGCCAGAAGGACATTGTTCACACCAGGGCATTTGATTTGCAAAGACCTGTCTCCGAAATGCCAAACCTATGCACAGGGAATACGAGGGCCCCAAATGCAGGCCTCTAGCCCTGCACAGTGCCCCTGTTCATGTGGGGATGGGAGATGTTCTTGCTATGGGAGGGACTAGGTACGGGAGGAAGCCAGCTGCTGAGAAATGGCTTTAGCGGTGTCCCAGCTTGAGGGACCCGGAGAGACCCCAGCTCTTCTTTTCTCTCCTAACCTATCTCAGACCTCCTCAAACCTCAGCAGCCCTACAGGGTGTGTACCTGGTTCAGCCAATCGGCTGTCCCTACTGTCAGCTTCACTCTGGGATCCTGAGCAAGCTGATGGGTGAGATGGGACATCTGGTGTCCACAGCGCTAGCTTCTCAGCGTGATGAGCTCCCCACCAGGAGAGGCAAACAAGTGTGGGCCAGACAGCTGCCAGGAAGGAGTGGCAGGTTCAGCAGACAGATAAGAATTAGCTGGGACTGCTGCTATATCACCTCAGTGACTCGGAGCTGGGGAGTAATTCACTCCTGGTTAAAAAAGAGGCACGGGCATTGTTAGTTCAGCACCTCAAGTGTTGTCTGGGTGGAAGCTGGGGTGCCCTTTAGGGAAATGATAAGGGAGCCCTCAATCTTGGCCCAATCAGATATTGTTTTCTGAGATGATGGGGCCGTACCTCCTAGCAAGTTCAAGGAAACTGGGTCAGAGGCACCTACAGAGGATCCACATCTGAAATGTGGGGACCATTTGTTTTTGAGGAGAGAAGCCATAGATAATTGGCTGTCATAGAGCTAGCTTTGCTCCTGAAGCCTTTGGGGGCTTGCTTTCCATTTCAAGGTGTAGAGCCAAGCCTCCATCCTGCAGCTGCTCCGGACAGGGAGAGGCCACACCTCCCTCTTAGCCAGGCTTTATCTCTTGGGGTATGAGAGGCAGTAGACAGGGCCGGGGTCACAGGGAGGCCCCACGGGGCCAGGACTGGTGTGCGCTCAGCCAACTCCAACCCTGGGTCTGCCTGGCCAATGGGGCTATTCTACAAGCCCTCCGCTCTCCTTCCCAGCTTGCTCAGTGACATCATTAACATCACAGTTTCACTTCCGGGAGCCCCTTTCTCAACCTGAGGGCTCCTCCAGCCCTTGTGCACCTGGTACCCAAGCAAGTAATACCCTGCATGATACACTAGACCAGCTCATCGCTGGTGGCCACCTGGAAAGTGCTGTGCACCTCTCGGGTCCTGCTGATGGCCCAGGTGGCACTGAGGCCATCCTCACTTTAACTCGTGTGTAAGTCTTCAGGCTGGAACTGTCATGTTTCACCCTACAGATGAGATGCATGGGGGGGGGACATCTAAAGTCAGACTGCCCAGAGACAAATGCCGACGGGAAAAACAACACGGGATATTCAGACAGTTCTGGGAGGGTGAGCAATCCATGCGGGACGGAGTCAGTGCTGACGGCTGCTCCCACCTGGACGCTGGGGAGCTGGGGAGGAGAGCAGAGAGCTGCACCTCTAAGGGTGTCCAGGGATCACTGGGGACTCTGAAAACAGCTGTGGCTCAGGAAAACTCGACCGATGGCTGGGATATGCAAGTTACTTCAAAGGTTAGTACTCAGCTCCAGCTGGGCAAGGAAGGCACAAGGAGACCACGAGAGGCCCAGAGTGCAGGCCTTGGCCTGTCTGCCTCTTCCCTATCTGGGTCCATGTGGCCATCCTTCTCCATGCTCCCTGATCTGCCTCCTGTAACCATGGTGACCTTTCCCAAAGCTGCTTCACAGCCTCCATCCTCTCTGGTCACCACTTCCTATTCCCTGACCCTGACCCTGGCCCAAGGACCAAGTGGCACTCATGGCTGCATACACCACCCTTGGCCATCAGAACCCTGTGCCCCCAGTGCTGTGGGCTGTTCTGTATGGCAAATGTGTTGCTAATAAAACACTGATTGGCCAGTGGCTAGGCAGGAAGTATAGGCGGGACTAACAGAGAGAATAAAAGGAACAGGAAGGCAGAGGGAGTCACTGACTGCCAGCCGCCACCAGGACAAGCAGCATGTGAAGATGCCGGTAAGCCACGAGCCATGTGGCAAGGTATAGATTTATGGAAATGGATTAATTTAAGCTATAAGAACAGTTAGCAAGAAGCCTGCCACGGCCATACAGTTTGTAAGGAATATAAGTCTCTGTGTTTACTTGGTTGGGTCTGAGCGGCTGTGGGACTGGCAGGTGAAAGAGATTTGTCCTGATTGTGGGCCAGGCAGGAAAACTCTAGCCACACCCCAGCTCATCTGCATTCTCGCCTTCAGAACACGGCCCTCATGAGAAACGGGCCTACACTAGAACTACCACAGGCCCCGGCTCGCTATACAATGCCAGCAAACAGCAGAATCCATGTCAAGTATCTCAGTTTAAACAGTCTTCTGGCTGTTTAAACCCCTTCTGCCACGAGGGGGTATAAAGTGAAAGAAGGCCATCTGAGAGGTGCCACCGTGCCACCCGGGCTGTGCGCTGGGTCCCCAGAATGACATTCCGGCAGAGGACTACCCCTCTCCTCCAGCTCCTGGGTAATAAGAACCTTACCAAGTCAAAGAACAGACAACAAAATATCCGAGCTGGGAACATAAGAGCAGAGACAACAGAGGGAGGTGCCCCTGGGACAGTATCAGCCCCCAACAAGGCCTCAGGTCTGCCACTTTGTGTCCGAGCAGAGGGAAGCAGGGAACAGGCCAGCAGTGTGGTCACACAGGGTTTGTAAGTGATGCCTGAATCCAAGAGAAGGTGGGTCTTCTCAGGGTCCAGGGTGACCCTGGCTAAGGTCCCTGGCCCTGGCCTCACTCGGGCTCTTTAGAGCTGGTTAGGGCTATTCACAGTGGACCACCATTGCCCCACCGAACCTCACAAAATACTCAACAGGAGACTGTCTTCTCTCCTTTAACTCACAGAGGAGCCAAGGTTTACAATGATAAGGGAACTGCCCTAGGTCACGAGCTATAGTGTAGAGGACAGAGACCTTGCTCTAGGGCTGCATACACCCTCCCCTCCGCCCAGTGGGAGTCGGACCCTAGGGACAAGCAGCCTACAGGGTCACAAAGAGTGTGGAAGAGTGATGTGTGGCCCTAGGCATCAAACAGGGCTTCCCGGGGTGCCCACATCTGAATGAGTGTGGCAGGACAGGCAGGTGTCCATCGCAGGGAGCTGGGTGGAGCTCTTCCCACGTGGGAACCAGCAGGGCAAGGGCAGGAGGATCAGCGTTCAGTATGTGCAACATAGCAAACTCAAGGCCAGCCTGGGCTACACAGTGAGAGCCTGTCAAAAACCAAGCAAAAGAAAACCCCCAAGGGAGGCCCAGGACCCAACAGGTGCCATGCCTCCGTGGGAGCCCCACAGCTGGGGGTGGAGTAGGGATGGGAGGTGGCACTGGCCCTCTGGCCCTCCCCCAGCTGGAGGAGAGCCCAGCGGTTGAGGCAAAGCTTCCTTTACCCTGGGGCTAACAGAAGGCGACTGCAGATCCCCCATCGTCCATGACTTTCTCACGTTCCCGACAGCTCGGGTGCAGCTGCAGCAGGTGGGCGGGTGCGGAGCGTGGCTTTTCCAGCCGCCCCAGGCTCTCTCCCTCTTTTAGAGGAACCTGGAGCACGAGAGACGGCAGCCCAGATGACGTCCATCCCTCTCGGGCCTGGCGTGGCCTTTCTTCTGGTAAAAGTTTCCAGCTAAAAATACCTCCTCTCCCCGCAAGGCTGGGCCTCCTCTGTGAAGCTGCTAGCTAGCTCGGTAAGCAGATCCCTGTGTAGAGATTTCTGGGGGATTTTCCTGTCGGGGAGGAAGTATGCCGCCTTCATCTTCCCTAGGCCACTCCTGTTGCGTCCAACGGCGTGAAAATCAGTACTCAATCGGAGGCTAAGAGGAGCGCTGTAGCAGGGACAAGCTGGGGGACAGCGGATGGCCACCAACGCAGGACCAGGGAGGAGACCTTCCTTTGCTTCAGAAGGGGAGCACCAGCCCTGAGTGGCCGTGCCCTGGGTGTTGGCAGAGGACCACCCCTCACACCCAACCCCTGAGGATAAGAAGGCACCGAGTCACAGGAAAAGTAACACCTGAGCTGGGGACACGGCCAACATGCACAAGCTGAAATACAGGTAAAAGCAGGAGCAACCAGGGACCCCTGTAGCCATAAGTTTCTCCGGTCCCACCTGGCCCCCGCGGTCCTGCAACTGCTTATAATCACTTGCAAATTATATGGCCTATGGCTCAGGCTTCTTACTAGCTAGCTCTTATAACTGAACCCGTAACTTATTAATCTATGTATTGCCATGCATGCCATGGCTTTACCTGCATCCCATCACATGCTGCTCCTTGGACAGCAGTTCGGCGTCTCCCCTTACTCTCCTTTCTCCTCTCATTATCTCTCCTGGATTTTCCCACCTGGCTCCATCCTGTGCTGCCATAGGCCAGTGCAGCTTTATTTATTAGCCAATGGCAGTAACACATATTCACAGCGTACAGACCCCAGATCCTCTCCCTTCCCTGAGGTGGCCGCCTCCTCTCGATCTTCCCTTGCTCTGGCTGTTGAGCCTCTCAGAGGCTCGAGTATGCTCTGAGGAGGATGTTCCACACCAGCCAGAGGGAGGATGGCCAGACTTCATGCAGCAAGCCCCCACAGACTGAGACAGGAGGCTAGGGAGCCAGAAGTGGAAGAAGGTTGCATCTGCCAGGTCCTACTAGCCGAAGCAGAAGCAAGCACACTCAGATTGAGAAAGAGGGGGCTTAGACCCCTCTTTTCCAAGGCAGAAGTTAGAACCTGTGACCATGGCTATTTCATAGTTGGTGCCTGTCGAAGTGGCCCATGCCTGCATCCCATCCCTTAGGATCACAGTTCAAGGTCATCTTCTGCTACGTAGTACATTTGAGGCTAACTGGGGCTGCCCACAGTGCTCAGAGCTCCAGGCTCAAAGATGCTCTACCATGGGGCACATGTTTTACCAAAATGCTATGGAAACAGGACAGCATAGGGGTTACAAAGACTTCTATGGACCAGGCAAGAAGTGATCCATTGCTGTCCTGGGCCTTCCACAGCCAGAGCCAGCATAGGGCTACACCAAGCTGAAGGGGTCTGGAAGTATAATGACTGTGCCAAACCAAAGGGGGCAAGGGACAAGCATGCCCGCCCACCAGCTCCCCTCTTAAGGTTGAGGCAAGGAGAAAATGGCTCCACCACAGACAGATCGCTTAGCCCCACCTGCAGCCCTATGTGCCCCTCCCTTGCTCCAGGCACTTGAGAGGACTTGGGGTAACCTAGGGATGGGTAACACCTGAGGGCTGTGCTCCAACTTCTGTGTCCAGCAAACTTAAGAGTCCAGACATGCATCTCACAGCTCTCCACTGGTCACACTCATGGGGACTAGGAGTGGATGCCCAGGAACCTGACGCTCAATGGCCACAAAGATGGCGAGGTGGTTTGAATGAAAATGCCCCCCATTGGCTCACAGGGAGTGACATTATTTGAAAGGATTAGGACATGTGGCCTTGTTAGAGTAGGTGTGGCCTTGTTGGAAGAAGTGTATCACTGGGATTGGGTTTTGGGATTTCAAAGTCCAAGCCAGGCCCAGTGTCTCTCTCTCTCTTCCTGCTGCCTGTCAATCCAGATGTAGAACCCTCAGCTCCCTCTCCAGCACCATCTCTGCCTGCATGCGGCCATGCTTCTTGCCATGACGATAATGGACTGAACCTCTGAACCTGTAAGACAGCCCCAACTAATTGCTTTCCTTTGTCAGAGTTGCTGTGGTCATGGTGTCTCTTCACAGCAATAATAACCTTGACTAAGACAGAGGTCTAGTGTGAAGTTTTGCTTTGTTTTATTTTTATGTGTATGAGTGCTTTTCTAAATGTACCATGTACCTGGTGCATGCAGAGGACAGAGGAGGGTGTTGGATCCCCTGGAACTGGAGTTATAGGTGGTTGTGAACAACCATGTGGGTGCTGGGAATCGAACTTGGATCCTCTGGAAAAACAGCCAGTGCTCTTAACCCCTGAGTCATCTCTCCAGCCCCTGGTGTGAAGTCTTGCTGAGAACAGTTATAGTCTAAACCAAGTAGAGGGAGATGAAGCCCAAAGGGGCGTGGCGATGGGGCTCATGTCTGAGCAACCAGAAGCTTCTGGGAAGAGAAGCTGGAGACTGGCGGGATCCTCTGGAGATCAGGCAACGAAGTGGAAGCAACAGGAGATGCAGAGCACAGGGAAAGCCGTGACAGCACATCACAGCCTCTGAGCTGGAACACCCTGTCCACCAGGGAGACCCCACCCCACCCCTCTACGCCTACGTGCTTGCCCAGACCTATCACGGCTGAAAAGAGAAGAACGCAGACATTTCTTGGTGCTATGCGGGAGCCCTTGTAAGCAAGCAGATGCCAATGAAACAGCTGGAGTGGCACATTTACATCTGGCCTAGAGACAGGGCAGCAGAGAGTAAGAAGGGGGGGGGGGGCGGTGCGTGTGACCAGGCCGCCAGCTGGAGAACTGAACCAGAAGACAAAGGCGGGTCTAACTGGGCTGGGGTCAGATTTGTTTGTGCCTCCACTCTCCATCTCCGATTTCATTTTGTTTCCATTTTAGACACAGGATCTTACTTTGCAGACACAGCCTCCCTTCCCTGTCACAACTGTCCAGAGCAAACATACACTCCTGCCCCGCTGGTGCCCCAGCAGCACGGTCCAGACCTTCACCAGAGGCTAGTGGACAGGAGCAAGGGCAGGGGAGTGGGCCTGGCCATGGGAGCATGACCAGGGGCAGTGGTGACGACGCCCTGGGTCGCAGTCCTGAGCAGTGCCGTGGGGAACAAGCAGTGACAACGGTTCCGCATCCTTCCCGACCCTGCTCTGCTGTGGTGGACCCTTCCTCCTGCCTTCACCGGCTCCACACTCACAGCTGGGTCCTCTGGCCTCCGGAGAGCTCAGAAGCCCCAACACCTGGCTGGCGACGACTTCATTTTCTGCGCAAGCCGACTGGAAGCAATTTGCCTTGCTTACAAATGAGAGCCCGTCAGTTGCCGGCATCACTGGTGGTATTCCCTAGAGGACGCCCAAGCAATAAAATGCGCCGTAAAGTTCTTTTAATAAGTTCTTTTGAAAAATTATCGCATAAATAATACATGTTCACTATTTTCAAAAGCAAGAGATAAAGAATAACACAAAGAAGAAATAAAAATATCTCATCATTACAACACCCAGCGAGGAGAGCTGCTGCTCTGCAGCAGACCCTTCCAGCACAGATATAGGGTGTCTTTTATTTTAAAAAAGGGGAGGGGGGTTGTCTGGGAGTTGGCTGAGTTGAGTGCTTGCCTAACATACACAAAGCCCTGAGTTCCATGCCAACACCACATAAACACCCCAGGTATGCTGGCACACGCCCGTAATCCCAGCGCTCGGGAGGTAGAGGCAGGAGGATCAGAAGTTCAAGGTCACTCTCAGCTACACTGACGTTCAAGGCCAGCCTGGGCTACATAAGACCCTGTTTAAAACGGGGAGGGGGGGTCACGGACGGACTGAAGAAATGGTTCAGTGGTTAAGAGCATGTACTGCTTCCGCAGAGGACCTGTCTGGTTCCCAACATGCACACCGGGCAGCTCACAGCCATAAGTAACTCCAGGAGAACAGATGCCCTCTTCTGTCCTCATTCCCTCTCTCTCTCTCTCTCTCTCACACACACACACACACACACACACACACACTAAATAAATAAATAAATAAATAAATAAATAAATAAATGAAATAAATGAAATAAATCTTAAAAATAGAGGCAGCGGAGAAACAAAAACTGGTTGTTGAGGCTGAGAGCCGGCCGGCGGGCCCCCAGGAAGGCGCGCTGGTGCAGAGGACCCAGGCCAGGGTCCCAGCCCCACTCTTCAATTCACAGTCATTTGTAACTCCTGTGTCAGGGGATCTGATGCCTCTTCTGACCCCTGAGGGCACCAGGCACACACATAGTGCACATATATACATGCAGACACCCATACGCATTAAATTAAAATAATTTTTTAAAAAACACCCCACAGGTTTACTTGATATACAAGTTTTTCTATAATTAAATCTCTCAGTATTTGATTTTTCATTTTATTTATTTTTATTTGCTTATTATCTTATTATTACTACTCTGTTTTGGTTTTTAAGACAGGATCTTATTTAGCACAGGCTGCCCTTGAACTCATACGTAGCTGTGGATAACCCTGAACTCCTAATCCTTCTGTTTTCCCCTTTAAAAAGCTGAGGTTGCAGGCATGTGCCCCACCACATTCAGCCTGACTGTTCTTTACTTTTTCTTTCTTTCCTCCTTTCTTTCTTTCTTTCTTTCTTTCTTTCTTTCTTTCTTTCTTTCTTTCTTTCTTTACTATGTATATAGTATTCTGTCTGCATGTATGCTTACAGGCCAGAAGAGGGCACCAGATCGAATTATGGTGGTTGTGAGCCACCATGCGGTTGCTGGGAACTGAACTCAGGACCTCTGGAAGAGCAGCCAGTGCTCTTAACTGCTGAGCCATCTCTCCAGCCCCCTTACTTTTTCATTTAATGTCTTGAAACAGAGTCTTACGATGTAGACCAGACTGATTTTGAACTCATGATCCTCCTGCCTCAGCTTCACAGGTGCTGAGATTATCAGTGTGTGCCGCCATCCCCAGCTAGTATTTTATTTTCTTGGATGCTTTTGTGTTGCTAGAGTTTTCCTGCCTGGCCCACAGTCAGGATAAATCTCTTTCACCTGCCAGTCCCACCGCCGCTCAGACCCGCCGCTCAGACCCAACCAAGGAAACACAGAGACTTCTATTGCTTATAAACTGTATGGCCGTGGCAGGCTTCTTGCTAACTGTCCTTATATCTTAAGTTATCCATTTCCATAAATCTATACCTTGCCACGTGGCTCGTGGCTTACCGGCATCTTTACATGCTGCTTGTCCTGGCAGTTGCTGGCTAGCAGGCAGTGACTCCTTCTGCCTTCCTGCTCTTTTAATTCTCTCTGTTAGTCCTGCCTACTTCCTGCCTAGCCACTGGCCAATCAGTGTTTTATTAGCAACACATTTGCCATACAGAACAGCCCACAGCACTTTTGTTTCCTCTGATGCTGCTGCAAGTGTTATTTTGTTTCATTTCTCCTTTTCTAGAATAAGGATACTGTGTGTGCAACAAGTTTGCTAAATTTACTTATGATTCTGACACTGCAGGTTCCATTAGCTTTTCCATGTGTACAGTTTCATCACCTATGAAGGCTGACAATTCTATCTTTCTCTTCTAATTCTAATTACATCTAGGAGGATAGTGCGCTGTTAAAATTGCTGAGGAGAGTGAATCTTGTGCTTCCAGACTTAGGGCCAGGAGAAGGGGTATTTATTTACTTGTTTGTTTATTAGTTTTTGAGTCAAGGCCTCACTACTCTATGCTGGTTGGGCTGGAACACTCTGTATATAAACCAGGCTGACCTCAAACTCACAAAGCTTTTCTACTTTTGCCTCTAGAATGCTTAATTTAATTTTTCAAATTTTATTTCTTAATTATGTGTATGTGAGGCAGGGCATTGGGGCGTGTGTACATGAGTGCAGATTCCTGGAACAGTCAGAAGACAGCCCTGCACCCCTAGAGCTGGAGCTACAGGAAGCTGTGAGCTGTCCCACAATACCATTTCTCAAGGCCAGAAGTCTCCTTCTTTCTCTGGTTTTCTAAGACATTTTCTTCATGAATAGTATTAGATAATTCTGCATCTATAGCAATAATCATGTGACTTCCCTGCTCTACTGTGTTGATTGGCTTTTGAATATCAAACCAACCTTGCCTTCCTGAAGTGAGGTCCCCTCACTTGCAGGGAACCTGTGGCTAACATTTCCCTGAGGACTTTCACATCTGTTTTCATGAGGACAGGGACCCACAGTGTTCTTTGCTTCCTTGACCATAACGTTTGTGTCAGGACATTAAGGCCACACCAGCCCCATAAAATGCCTCGGAGATCATCCCTTCTGTCTACCATCTTAGGAAGTTTGTATAGACTTGGTTTGTTTCAGCAAAGAAATCTGAGCCTGGAATTATCTTTGTCCCAACGTCTATAGTTAGGGATTTAATTTCTTTGATACACACTGTTTTGTGTTACTTTGTCTTTTCCAATTAATTTTCAAACAGCTGGGCGTGAAGTCCCTGCTCTCTCCTCCCATCTCTTAAAACCTCAGCACTCTCTGGGTAGGGCAGGACTTGGGGACTGGAGGTGGGCCACTTTATAAACTGCATCTGAGCCATCACAAGTGGCATCTGAGCATGTGCCTAACTTTGACACCTCTTGCTGCCTTTGACTCGATCTCATGTCACTCTGAGATGGAACTTTCAAACGCTGTTTGTGCTGGCACATCACAGGGTGCCCCAGGTCCCTGCCCCAACCCCAGCCAGGGAAAGTCGTTGGCAGATTAATTTCAATGAAGATGAATCAATAATTTATGCTGGTGTTTTTCCTCATGCAGCAAAGTGGCCCATTCTGATGTGATCCGACAGGGTCATGCATACCTTGGTTTAATTAAACCTGATACAGAAAATTAAAAGAAGAAGGAAAAAAAAAACTCCTTCCCCAATTGAACCTCAAAGCCTCCATACAACAGTTGACTAGGTATAGGGGATCTGGAAGGGGTGGGGGTGGCTATAAGAGGAAAGTCCGATTCAGCAGATGCTTGGGAGAAATGTAAATATCTTATTGGCATCCTCATTATGTGGCCTTTTGAAGGCCAGGCTGGCTGAGGTGTGAGCTGATGGATAGCCTGTCTTCAGGAGGCAGCACCATGTCTAGAAGCCGAGTGTTGCTTAGTTCTCCCGGAGAGGGATGAGGTGCCCAAGCCACATCCTCAGAGTGGACATCAGAAGCAGTGGAGATCTCTTGTCTCATGGGTCTTCCATGAGCATCACCAAGACCTCAGATGTAAGACCACAATCACAGTGGTCCTGCCTCCAGGCTCTCTGCAACATCCTGTCCATCATTCCTCCAGCCAGGGCAACCCAACACCCCAGCCTTAGGCCTTCTCTATGTACCACAGACCACCACAGTCACCAAAACATCAATGATTCCTGAAACACATGGAACCAGTTCACCATTGCCATGGTGGCCATATGCTGCAAACCCCAGACTGAAGCTTTTTTACTCTGTGGAAACTGAGTCACAGAATGAGACTGAAGCTGTACTCCAAAGCCCTCTATGCAATAGCCATGGTCACAGACAGGGTCAGGCTGTCTCTGTTCTGTCATGGACCACCAAGCAATCCCCACCAATAAAAGGGAATTTACATGCCGTGGTCCAGTAAGGCAACACTGCCTAGCAATATGGAGATATTTTATTTGTGCTGAAATGTGATTTTATTTGTATGTTAATAAATAAAGTTGCCTGAGGGTCAGAGCTAATAGCAAGCCATTTAGCAGAAGTCTGGTAGTGGTAGCACACGCCCTTAATCGGATCACAGGGCAGGCAGTTGTCTGTGTGTTCAAGGACACAGCCAGCATAGAGACACACGCCTTTAATCTCAATACCAACCATAGAGACCTGGAGGTCTGTATAGATCGGCAGTGACAAAGAAGTCATGTGGTTGGGTTTAGAACCAATGAGAAGGCAGAATGGAAAGTTAAAAAAAAATACACACAGGAAGTAGGTCTCTTTTCTCAGGGGAAGGATGGCAGCGGCTGGTAAGCTAAAGGCTATTCGCTAGTGCTCTGACCTCTTGGGCTTTTAACTCTTTATTTGGCTCTGTGCTTCTTATTTAATAAGACTGTTTAGAATTATATCTACATAGCAACATTGTAGCCACTTTCGTTCCTGGAGGCACCCTCTGTGATGTTCTCATGAAGATGGGCCCCCACGAAGACACTCTGTATCACTTTTCCAGGCTGCTTCCAGACGCTCAGCCTGGAGCCCTCTCTCCTCTGGCCTCCCTGTCTTCCTGTGAGGGATACCACCTGGGGCTCCACCACTGGGGTACAGCGTGGTGTAGGGCCAGCCCCCTTGCTTCCTGGGTTCCTTCTTGCAGGACAGCGCTCTTTAAGGAGCAGAGCAAAGCCAGGCACTTCCCCACCCGTCTTCTCCATCGCCTCTTCGATTTTTTTTTATTATGCTAACACATGCATAACATGAAATTTATCATCTTCGGGGTGTGGTTTGGATGGCATAAAGCACAGTGCCATCACTGAGCAGCAGTCACTGTCATCCATCTCCAAGACACTCCAATCTCGCCAGCGGTCCCCACAAACACCAGCCCCTCCTCCCAGCCCCAACCCCACTCTGCTCTCAGTGTTTAAACTGGACTCTCTCAGGTCCCTTGCCTGGATGGACCTGTCCGTGTCTGACCTTTACTGCCTGCCTGTTTCTCGTTTAGCACAATGTCCACAAGACTCATCCGTGTTGGAGCATATACCACCAGGTCTTTCCTTCTCCAGAATGAGTGGCATTCTGTCATGTAGATACCCACTCCCCCCCCCCCATCGATCTGGGGGATGTGTGGGCCACTCCCTCCTGGGCTACATTGATGCTGCTGTGGTGGTGGGTGTCCAAGTCCATTCGTCCTTCTTCATTCCCTGCTTGCCGCCAAGTAGCTGCTCCTTCTATCCAGTTCAGGCTGCATTCCATTTTTTTTTTTTTCTATTTATCTGGGTACATATACGTGGCGGGTGCATATGCCACGGCATGTGTATGGAGATCAGAAGACAACGTTTGGGAGTTGTTCCCCTCTTTTACCATGTGGACCCTGGGGATCAAACTCAGGTAGTCAGTTTTGTTGGCAACCTTCCTCACCTGCTCAGCCATCCATCTCACTGGCCCTTAGCTGTACTGTTTTGAGGACCCTCTACCGTTTCCTACAAGAGATGCTCCATTTTCATTCCCCCAAACTGAGCACAGGAATTCCAACTTCTCCACATTCCTATCAACATTTGCAAGTGTTTTAGTTTCTTTTCCCTGTTGCTTTGAGAAAACACACCAACAGACGCAAGGTAAAGGAGGAGGGGCTTGTTCCAGCTCACAGTCTGAGGGGAAGTCAGGTGGCCGGGCCAGATCGTGTTGTATCTAAAAATCAGAAAACAGACAATGGAACTTGCTTTGTAGACCAGGCTGGCCTCGACCTCACAAAGATCTGCCTGCCTCTGCCTCCTGAGTGCTGGGATAAAGGTGTGCGACACCACACCCAGCTTGTATGTTTGCTTGTTTGTTTATTTATTTGTGTGTGTGTGTGTGTGTTTTCCAATAACAAGCCTTCCATAGCACATGGGTGGAGATTCAGAAGACAACTTGTGGGAGTTGGTTGCCTCCTTCCGTGATGTTGGTCCTGGGAATTGAACTCAGGTCATCAGGCTTCGAAGCAAGCAATTTTTCCCACTGAGCCATCCCAGGGGCCTCGGCTTCCCCTTGTTATGTTATCTAGAGGCCTGTCCTGGAATGTCACCACCCACTTTTAGGGTGAATCTCCCTACTTCAGTTAACCTAATAAACACATTCCTCACAGGCGGTGCCCAGAGGCTAAACAATCCCTCACAGACGCCCCGGAGGCTTGTCTCTGAGGTGAGTCCAGATCCTGCCAAGTTGACAACAGTAACTCTAACAGTTATTTTCTCTTTTGTTTTTAATCTAACAACCACCCACCGGGGTGTGAAATGTTTGCTTTGCTGTGACCTTGTTGTAACATTCCTTTCCATAAATCTTTTTTACTAACTTTTAAAAAAATAATGTTTCGTCGAATTAGTTAAGAATGTCATACATTATGTTTTGATGTATTGCTTGAGAGGCAGTGGCTCCCTGTTTCTCCGGTACTGACGAGACTGGGGGCGTGGACCACCACAGCCAGCTTCGCCAGCCCTCCATTCTTCCTAGAATCACTCTTAGCTGCTTTCCACGCCTGCAACACGACAATCTTGGCAGATACAGGAGGCCAGACCCAGAGCCCTAAGGATGGCTGAGAGCTAGCCCTCCTGGTGCCCACTTCCTGTGCTGTTCTCTGACTCTCTCAAGCTCTCTCCGTGGCCCTCTATTGCTATGCGTCTTCTCCCTGGTCCCTTTCTGCAGGCCAACTCCCAAGAACATCTCCCTGGCACCTCTCCCTCAGTCCTCTCCCAGGAACCCCTCAGTAGACTCCCCGCCCCAATCCTCTCCCCTCTCCCAAGCCGTGGTTTTGCTCTGGGCTCTTTGGTTACAGGCTCCCTGGGGCCACATGCGTCCATTTTCTCTGCTATGGTTAGTGCTGACTGTCCCACTACAGAGATCTTCACCTTACCTGAGCTATTTCCTCCCAGTGGTTCTCAGCCTGCCCAACGCTGCGAACCTTCATACAGTTCCTCATGTTGTGGTGACCCTTAACTATAAAATTATTTTCGTTGCTACTACATAACTGTAATTTTTGCTACAGTTATGATTCATAATATAAATATCTGTGTTTTCCGATGGTCCTAGGGGACCCCTATAAAAGGGTCGTTTGACCCCTAAAGGGGTGGTGACCCACAGGTTGACCCCTAAAGGGGTCACATCCCATAGGTTGACCTTTCCTTTCTGCATTAGTTTGTCAAATTCCGTTAGAAAAAGAAAAACCTATCGATTGTGATTGCGCTGAATTTAAATGGTAATTAGGGAGAGACAGTGCCCACACAGGACCGCAGTCTTCCTGTCCACGAGCATGGTACACTTCCTCAGTCTTCCTGTCCACGAGCATGGTACACTTCCGCTTTAATCTTCATTCATTTCTCCCAGTGACACGGCGTAGCTCTGGCTGCAGAACTCTCGGCGATCTATGTTACTTTTAACTCCTGCCACGTTGATACCTACGGTTAATTCACAAGAGTAAAACAAGGAAAGGTCTCCAACCCCACTCACTGCTCTGGAAGCACAGCTGTTCTGGGGGGGGGGGGTGCGGCTGAGGAGTGGGAATGTGGAGTTAGTGAGTAATAGGATGGTGAGAAAGTTCTTGAGGTAAATGATGGTGACAACAGTGTGCATATGCTTGATGCCATGGACATGTGCGCTAAAATATGGTCAAAATGCAAATTTCCACCTAGTATGATGATGTACACCTATAATCCCAGCACTTGGGAAATGGAGGCAGGAGAAACGAATTCAGGGCCAGCCTGGGCTATATAAGATCTCATTTCAAAAAAGCAAGTAAGTTTTCTGTTACATCCTTTTGCCACAATAGAAAACCCAGCTAGCTCTGGTAGGATGCCCCTGCTCCTATTGCTATGGTCCTAGAAGACAGGCCTTGTGGGTGCCTCTCTGAATTGGGGGAGGCAGTTTTTTTGTTTTGGCTGTTTGTTTTTGTGTTGTTTGTTTGAGACAGGGTCTCACTATGTAGAAACTTGGCTGGCCTGAAACTTACCATGTAGACCAGGATGGCCTTAACTCTCTCCTTGCGGCTTCACTGTTCCTACCTCCGGAGCGCTGGGATTAAAGGTGTGCACAACCGTGCCCAGCACGTGGGCCTTTTCTCTTCTTCTTCTTCTTCTTTTAAGGTTTATTTTCATTTGTGTGGGGTGGGAGAGGGTATATGCATACAGTCCTCCATGGAAGCCAGAAGAGAGTACAAGATCCCCTGGAGCTGAGGTTACAGGCAGATGTG
This sequence comes from Peromyscus attwateri, assembly GCA_902168425.1. Classification (NCBI taxonomy): domain Eukaryota; kingdom Metazoa; phylum Chordata; class Mammalia; order Rodentia; family Cricetidae; genus Peromyscus; species Peromyscus attwateri. The sequence goes on from CABHPP010142836.1 coordinate 31,909, forward strand.
AGCTACCTGACTTGAGAGAACTCCGAACTCCGGCCCTCTGCAAGAACAGCAAGTGCTCTTAACCACTAGGTCATCCCTCCAGCCCCTCTTCAGCTTCTCTGTGTTTAGGGGACTTGAAACACACACACACATACACACACACACACACATTTTTTAATGTTGAAAAAAATCTTAAATACAGGAAAGCATGGAGAACAATCAAACATTGATGTATGTATTACTTTCACAGTTTGAAAAAAATCTATACTATGAGAAAAAAAATCAATGTTCTCAACTAAAACAGAAATGAAAAAAAAGGAGCAACCTAATTATTTGAAAAACACCTCTGGCTAGGCTCCAGTCAGAAAGTCAAGAGCAGGGCCAGGTTCCCCCAGCACCTGTCTCTAGCCAGGCAGTGGCCACCTGGGCCACTTTAGGAACACTGGATGGATCTATGATCCATCTCGACCCCCAGAGCTGATGTCCATTAGGGGTAGATGCTGCCCTTTTAAGTCCATAGGGTGGGTGTGCTATCCTATCCTTTAGTTCCAGTTACTTGGGAGGCTGAGGCAGGAGGATCATTTGAGCCCAAGAGTTCAAGGCTAGCCTGGGCAACATAGCAGGACTCCGGGATTAAAAAGAAGGACAAAAACCAATGGAGGGAGGTGGGGGAGGCAACCCATAGTGTTGGTAGAGGTTCTGCTGTTTGCTGGGCTTGGGAGCCTGACGTCAGGGCACTGAGTCACCACATTTGAACGGCATCTCAACCAGCTGGCAAATGTGGGCTGTGCTTCTTGGTTTAGTTTGGATCCTGCTCCATGCTTCAGCCAGAGAATGCATTTGGTTCCAAGGCCCTGCCTAAGGTTACACCCCAAGAGAGACAACCCTCAGCCCCAGGGAGCCAAGTGGGATGGGGACACTCAACCCAAGTGACTGTCAAACCAAGCAGCTGGTAGACAAACCCATGCTCAACTGTACAGGTAGTAAGTCACCTTTTCTCAGGGTCTCAACCGTGTGTGTGTGTGTGTGTGTGTGTGTGTGTGTGTGTGTGTGTGTGTGTGT
>CABHPP010142837.1:1056-31137 GCA_902168425.1 Peromyscus attwateri
CCATTCACCTAGCCTACTTGGAGTTCCATTCACCTAGCCTACTTGGACTTCCATTAGCCTAGCCTACTTGGAGTTCCACAACATTCACGAAATAAGCTAGGCTGCCATCCAGTCAACTAGTGGTGGGAGGCACAGAGTGCAGGACAGGGAAACAGGATTTCCCATTCAAAGAAGCACATCGGGCAAGGACATCCAATGGCACTCCATCAACCCCACCCTTGATGGGTGTGGGCAGTGCCAACTCATTACAGGGAATGTCTCCAAAAATTAAAAAAAAAAGAAAGAAAGAAAAAAGAAAGAAAGGAAGGAAGGAAGGAAGAAAGAAAGGAAAAAAGCAAGCAAGCAAGCAAGTTTATCATTCTTGCCCTCTGTCATTCTGATATCTTTGCTGTCGGTTCTTTGGAACAGGCTCTGGGGCTTGTAATTCCCTCTAAGAAAGGTGCAATCACCTCCTGCCCCATGCAGGCTCAGACTGTAGCTAAGGATAGGCAGGATCATGTGAGCAGCCGGTGGGAGACCTGGGTTGATGGGGTCTCAGCGCTGCTGCAGGGCCATAGAACACTGCCCCCCTGGCCACCCTGGGGCTGAGTCTTACTATCACAAAGTCACACCTGAGCCTCAGTGTCCAGTCCTGGCCACCTCTGTTCTGTGGGGCTGGCTTTGCCCCTCCAGGAGGAGTCTCCTGTCTGCCCAGCAGGGTTGGCAGAGGCTTGGCCCTGTGCTTGTCCAACCATTCAGACTCTCCTCTAGTCTCCTCTCTGTGGGAGGGAATGATGCTTGGCTGCCTCCATGCCTTTCTGCAGACGCCTCGTGGGCAGGTCTGGGCCAGGTTGTGTTTGACATCCCCTAAGCTGGCAGGGCATGGCGCTTTTAGAACATCTGTTCCACCTATAATGAGTCCTTCCAGCTCTCTTTACCGTGTGTGTGTGTGTGTGTGTGTGTGTGTGTGTGTGTGTGTGTGTGTGTGTATGCTTTTGGGGTGGACCCAGAAGACTCCATCATGCTAGTTGATCTGCCCCTGGAGAACAGGTGAAACCAGGGTAGAAAAGCAGAAAATGGAAGCCTTCCAAGGAGCTGGCAAGATGTCTCAGTGCATAAAGATGCTAGCTCCCAACCCTGACAACCTGAGTGTGACCCTGGAATCCGCAGGGTGGAAGGAGAGAGCTGATTCCCACAATGTGTGCCCCTGCACACACACACACACACACACACACACACACACACACACACACACGAGAGAGAGAGAGAGAGAGAGTAAAAAAGGAGGAAGAGAGGAGAAAGAAAGAGAGAAAATTTTAAAAAAAAAAAAAAAGCCACCCAGGTTGACCCAGATTGATTCTCAGTTTTATCTGCCAGTAACCTGGGCCACAGTGTCTTGCTTTATCTGGGTGGTCTCTCAGACGGTAATCTATATGGTGCGGCCATCTCCCATCAGAAAGGGGCCAGCCCTGTCCATTTCATTCCCCAGGCCTCCTCCTTCTGAGGCTAGGCTGCCTAGTCATCCTTGGGTTGTCTGTGCCACTGTGAGAGCCCAGCGGCTGGTCCACAGAATCCAGAATCGCGTCCTCTTACCAATATGCTCACACAAGGCCTTGGGTGAGGGCACTAAAGCCACTTGGTGCTGTTATGTACCGTGTTCCTTCTCTCTGCACGCGGGCCAGGGGCCTCGGCCATTCTCCCACATCACACACAGCGAAGAGATCACGCACAAGCTCAGACACCTGCGGGGGCAGCAGAGTAGAAACTACCGTCCCCCTCCAGCTCCAGGAACACCGTGGCCCACCAGACTCTCCACAGATGGGATGGGCTGAGCCAGGCATCTCAGTGGGTGTGCTGGTTTTCCCTTCCCAGCAACGGGGAGCACCCACTATGCCCATGAGGGAGGAGAGCTCAGCGAATCCCCAGGTCAGCCCTGAGGTGGCCACTGTGAGCCTGGGAGGGACACTCCACCATGATTACCCAATCAAGGCAGACTGTGCATCCTCGTTCCCATTCCAAGCCATGGCAGTAGTCCCAGGTAACTCTCGGAGCCGGCTGTGACTTCTCCTGTTAGGCCACCCATGATTGGGAAGCAGAGCCCCTGTCTGGTGGGGTGGCCTTTCCTGTCTCTCTCTCTCTAAGATGACTAGTGGCTTATTGCCAGGGCCGGGTTTCCCATCCAGACCTGAAACCCCTCTGTCTCCTTGACCCTCTAGGCACTGAGCATAAGTGGCCATCTGTGGCTGCATTCAGGGGACTGTGATACCCATGCTTCAAGATAGATCCACTTACATCAAGGGGGATGAAGTGAGGGTATCCCAAGCCTGTACTACCACATTGTCACTGTAGGCTTAACTATCTCCACACATCCAGGGGGATGCCTGTGAATAGAGAACCCAGAGACTCTCATCAGCCCCTTCATCAAACTACCCAGGGGACACTATTCCAGAGAGGGTTAGACACTGGCCTGGGTCACACAGCAAAGCCAAAACATGACTGATGTTATCTGAGACCATAGATATAGCTTGTGCAAAGTTCTAGGCCCCACGGACAGACCAGACAGACATTCCCCGCTTGCTGAGACCTAAGTCAGAGGTAGGAAAGAAACTAATTTCTTGTGAGTTATGTAGTGTGGGTCACAGGAATGGGATGGTCTTGGGGTCACTGGGGCCAGGGGAGACTTCCTTGAGAAAGCTCTAGGCAGAGAGTCGTGTGTGGAGGGAGTCCTATACACAGGAGCCCTGTGCAGAAAGAGCCTTGCACAAAGAAAGCCATGTGTGGAGGAACTAGCAGGCTGGGCTTGTATTGAGCAGTGTGACTAGACAGAGGGACAGAGGGAGGCCAGGGATCTGTGGGAAGAGGACACAGGGCAGGCTATTGGAGGAATGACCGCCACTAAGGACATCTGTCTGGATTCTAGGCTGGACGATGATTACTGATTCAAACCACAGAAAGTGGATGCCAGACAGACATGGAGACAAGAGGAAAGGCAGGGCTGGTGTGTGCTCACCATTTACCACTTCCAGATCTCCATGCTCATTGGCTGTTCTGTTGGGTACTTGGGACAGGTCTGCAGGCTGCAAAGCACCGTCCCCACCACACAGCTGAGGAACCCAGGGCTGTTAAGGAACCTACTTGAGAGAGTCTCCCTCATAGACTGTGAGGGAGAAACAGATTTGGGGTCAAGTCTACTCCCCAAATGGCATTTCCACAGCCTTTGCCAGACAGCTTTAAACAGGGTGAAGGGAGGAGTTTCCAGTGTTAGCTTTCTGCCACTATGACAATTTACTGGAGGCGAGTAACAATAGAAAGGGGTTTGGAGGCTCTAGCCCATGTCGCATTGGCCGCATTGATTTAGGGCCATGGTGAGGCAGACCAGCAGAGCAGGAGCCTCAGGGAATGAGGAGAAAGTGGATTAGATGGGGTTCTGCATCCCCTTCAAGGGTGAGTCCCCAGTGACCTGAATCTCCCATGAGATCCTGTCTCTTATAGGTTCCACCACCTCCCCCTGTAGTGTCACCCTAGGAAAGAAGACTTTGACACATAGTCCTTGGGGAACCTTCAAGATCCAACTACAATGTTACCCCTAGAGTATTAGTGCAGATCTCGCATAGATAGTATTCTTTTGTATGGATATATCACGATTTGATTGTCTTCACTTTTTTTGAATATTATCATAAAGCTTTTATCCACATACAAGTCTTTGTGTAGACATGGGTTCTCATTCCTCTTACAGGGTAATGGGGACAGTTACAATTAAGCAGTATGTAAAAGCTTCACTTATAAAACTCCCACCAGTCATTTCTTCACATACTTGTGATGTCCCCAACCACAGCGCAGGGGCTGTTCTGTGACTCCACATCTTCGCCAACACTTGATGTCCCTAGCCTTCAAGTTTTCGGTAAAGTGATGGTGAGATTTCCTCGTGGTTTTATTCTCTAACTCCCTCATCTCTAGCCATATCAAGCATTTTTAGGGGCTTATTTGTCATTCTTTGGTGGTATCTGGTGAAGCACGTTGTTCAAATTGTTGGCCTGTGGCTTACGGCCTGTGGCTTGCTTTCTTACTCTTGAGCTGTCCAATCTCTGTGTACACTCTTAACACAACTCCTCTAGCAGCTTTTGAACACTTTCTCTCAGTCTGCACTTTGTGCCCTCCTTCCCTCGAGGTCACTGTATACACAGAAGTTTTAAGTTTTTGTGAAAACCAGCTTATCAGTTTGTTCTTCCATGGCTCTGCCTTTGGTGTCCTGCCTCAGAAATCTTTGCCTAACCTAAGACTACAAACATTCTCTTCTATGATTTTCATTTTAAAATATTTATTTATAATTGTGTAGATTTATTTCTTTATCCAGTCATTTGTGTCAGAGGGCAACTTGTAGGAGTCAGTGGGTTCTCTCCCTTCAACTATGGGTTCTGGGGACCCAAGTCAGATCATCAGGTTTGCTCGGCAAGCTCCTTTACTCACTGAGCCAGCTCTCTCTGGCCAGAGGCGTTTGTGTTCACATTTACGTTTATAACTCATTTGAAGTGAAGTTTTGGTTTATAGTGAAGTATAGATCAAAATTCCCAAGCTTTCTGCCTGTGGCCGCCCGACGGTTCTGCCTGTGGCCGCCCGACGGTTCTAGCTTCAGTCACTTTGTAGCTGCATGGACTCCATGTGCTGGACCCACAGAGCTATGCAGGTTTTCCACCTCTTCCGGTGGGAGCTTTGCTGGCTGTTTTTCTGTTGTCCACGTCTGATGAGAGCCATCTGTGCTCTCTGTGCTCTCTGGCTCTCTCAGAACTCTTCCACTGACCTCTCCAGCTCTTGATTTCCTGATTTTTTCTGGATAGATCTCATCACTACCTGTTATCTTTAATCCTTCTTTCTTACTGCTTAAAATTTAATGTGCTATTGTTATCACTTTTGTAGTTTAGTTATTTTTGTTTCTTCTGCAGGAATCTGAGATCATGATGGGAAATAGATTTGTCTTACTTAGCTCAGGTGTCCAGCACTCTCTTTGCCCCCATAAGCAGAACTTCTTGTAGCTGGAGAGTTTCTCTCCAGTTCTTGCCAAACCCCGGCAGTCCTGCAGCCCACTTATAAAATAAACATACAGACGCTTATGTTATTTAAACTGTTTGACCCAATGGCTCAGGCTCCTTGCTAGCTGTTCTTATACCTTAAATTAACCCATTTCTATTAATCTATACCTTGCCACGTGGCTTGTGGCTTACCGGTATCTTAACTTCTTCTCATGGCGGCGGCTGGCAGCCTCTCTCTGCCTCAGCCTTCCACTTCTCAGAATTCTTCTCCTCTCTCTTTATCCTGCCTATACTTCCTGTCTGGCTACTGGCCAATCAGCGTTTTATTTATCAATCCATCATCCACAGCAACTCCTCTTCACCTCATTCCTGCTCTCACGCTATCTTTCATTTTCACTTGGTTCAAAATGCTTTCCAGAGTCCCTTCTAGTTCCCAAGGGTCTCCATGTTTCCCAGGTGTAGCTGAGACAGTGCTCCCTCTTCTCTAGTGAGCCTCATCTGTGTGCCTCATTCTCCCCATCTGTTACATGAGTGGCTCCCATGGTGTCTTCCAGCTGTGTTCTCCTCGGATAATGCTCAACCATATCTTCTTTTACCCTGAGTGAGAAAACAGACTCCTCCCCACCCCTGCCGGAGATCCAAGTGCTGAACTCAAGGTCAAGGCCAAAGTGGACTCAGAACTCTGTCTCTAGACTCCACCAGGAGCCCTTTAACAGCCCGAGCAGACAGGAATGCAGGATAGTTTGTCCATGAGTTCCTTCATGGCACCGGAGGACATCATGCCTATTCTCCCATTTACCTTTGTAACCACCCTGGGGGTACATGCAGTTCAGTGGCCAACTTACCAATATGAAATCAAGGCATGGAGGAGATGAGCTGTATCTATAGGACGCCCCAAGTTTTACCTGGAGGAACCTGTTACAACTGGCTTCAGTTGGATCTGTGGCATCCAAGCCAGGTCCTTTGCACTTCAGCTACATGCTTCCCCTCCCCCTTGCTATCACCAGCTATCTTCCTTTCTGGGGGAGGGGTTGGGAGTGAGGAGGAGGCAGAAGAGGGATTCCTGGAAGGCTGGGAGGAAGGAGAGCTTTCTAATTATGAAAACACTTCTGACCTTTGCGTGTTCATTCAACTGAGTCAGAAGGGGTTGGATTTCCGTGACTGTCTTTAAGTCTAAATGCAGATTAATGAGGAAAGAATCTGCTCGGCTAAGCTTGGAAAGCATGAGATGAAATGGGGCTTATTAAGCCTGATAATGCCAGGGAATAGGGCTAGGGCCCAGAGCAGAGAGCAGGGCCTGTCTGGGCCAGCTAATGTCCTCAGACCTGCTTAGAAGAAGGAGTTCCACTCGGGATAGACAAGCAGTGGGATTGGACTCTAAAGATAGACCCTGGGGCTGGGGACATAGCTCCATGAGGAAGGGATTTGTCTCATAATCATGAGGATCCAAGTTCAACCCTCAGCACCCCTACAAAAAAAGGCAGATGTGAGGCATGCTCATAGTCCTAGCACTGGGAGACAGAGGCAGAGGGGCTCTTGGGACTCACTGGTCAGCCAGTCAGAGACCATCTCAAAAACATGATGGATATTTCATGAGGGACAACACCCGAGGTTGTCCTGTGACTTCAACATACACATGTACATCTACACATACAGACAGAAAGACAGACATGGGGGAGAGGGGGTTGTTCATGGCTGTGTGAGTTTCAGTTAAAGGTTTGCAGTGTTGGTTCCTATAGGTCACTCTTAGATACCACAAAGAAGAAATCAGGATCTGTTATGTTCGTGTGTGACCACTTATAAGGAAACATTTAGTTGGGACTGGCTTACAGTTCAGAGATTTAGTCCATTATCATCACAGTTGAGAGTTCTACATCTTGGTCTGTAGACAGCAGGAAAAAATTGAGACATACTAGGCCTGGTTTGAGATTTTGAGACCTAAAAGTGACACACTTCCTCCCACAAAGCCACACCTACTCCAACAAGGCCACACCTCCTAATAGTGCTACTCCCTATGTGCCTATGGGGGCCATTTTTACTCAAACCACCACAGTGGTGGTAGTAGAGGTCAAGGATAGCCCTGGCATCTTGGGTTCCCAGTAAGCATCATCATCCTGGATCCAGGTCACACCTCTCCTGGTTCTTCTAACTGGACTGACCCCTAAAATACCCACTGTTTGTGTCACCCAGGGTCTCCTGTGGTCTCTGAAGTCTTTCATGCTTCTGCACTGGTTTCCTTGAACTTAGACCCCTCTGTTAAAAAGGTCAGCTCAGATTCTTCAGGATGGGCCTTGACCCATAATGTAGGGCCCAGGCAGCTTGACTGTACTGCCACCATGACAGGCTTAAGAGAAACCTGTCAGAGAGTAGACCTGAGTTTCAATTTACTGACAGGCAGCACCTGCTTCCAGGAAAAGTCATAAACTGACACCACCCAGGGATGGGCCAGCATCTAGGGGGAAGTACCTGACATTCCAAACATTCTAACTGTTTTAGAGTTAGATAAGATTAGATAGGATCACTAGATATCCCTGAGCCCAGCACAAACCTATTCCCTTTCACCCAGACACCCCTAGACAAATGTCAGCTAATCAGGGGTTCTGAACCTTGTAAATCCCCACATCCCAACCTTTACTATGAAAAAACTATACCAGGACCCGGCTAGGGGCTCTCTGATCAGACCACTGCAACAGAAGGTCCAAGCTCGAGCTTGAATAAAGGCTCTTTACTTTTGTATATGGATTTGGTCTCCATGGTGGTCTTTGGGGGTCCCCGCAATCTGGGCATAACAGCCTGTACCCTCTTATCAGCCTTCCTCATTCCTCTCCTGGGTTCTCTGCTCCGTTGCAGGGGTGCAGAAGTGACTGAGGCAGAATCCAGACCGTGGCACTTCTAGGACTAGAGGGTGAGGTGGGGGGGCAATTCTCCACCTATTCATGGGACCAAATCTCCAGGCACATCACACACATCAGGTTACCGGGGACACCCAGTCACCACCACCCCCAGCCTCCCTCCTGCCACCCCCCCTCCAAGCTCTGGTGATAAAGGAACACAGAGGAGAGACAAGGTCATAGGCAGGCAGAACTCAGGCTGAGGTAAGGGCCCAGGCTGTAGCCCCCTCCCTGGCACCTTATGCTCCAGTCTGCTGGTGTCCCTCAGCCCCACCCACTGCTGGCACTGAGGTGGCCCAGACAGCATCTCACAGGGTGACTGTGGCTGCACCTCCCTCATGTCTAGGTGTTGTTTAGATGACTAACAAGGGAAGGTGGGACTGTGCCCCTCCTCTACCTACAGCCATCCTGGCTGTCTCTTAGCAGCGACATGAAGTAATTACATTTTACAAAGCTTTCTTTTTTAATACTTCAATAAATACTGCTTGTGAAAATCCATTGACATTTTCGCTACTTAAGGCATAATAACTGGCCTTATAAATCTAAAGCATCCCTATAAATCTAAAATTAAATGTCCAGGTTTCAATGTATTTAGGACACTTAATTAATGAAGTACAGGGACATAAACACTCCTAATCTGTTTACTCTGAGCTTAATTTCATCTTCAAGGCATGCTACTCTTCACACCATGTATTAGAGTGATGGGGTGAAGGAGCTCTGAATTTTGGGCAGTTTGCCAAGTGCTGTGGACACTGTCTACCTTCACGCCACAAATGCTGTCTGAGACCCCCTGACCTGTGGGTCACCTCACTGCCAGAGAGAGCCCAAAGAGAAGATGATCAAAGCAGCCTTCGGGTGGAAGATTCCTGACTGAGAATCTTAAGGCCTGACTCAGCCTCTGCATTGCATGGTCACCCATGGCAGCAGCCACAGGATGGAGACTGCCACTGTAGGCCAGGAGTGTGGGCTGAGAGGATGGTGGCGGGGCAACTGGTGAGTGAGGCCAGAGGCTCGCCACCTGCTTGTGAAGTGTCCCCACCTCCAGAGGACAATGATTGTGAACTGACCCCTCCCCTACGCAATCATACTGATTTATTGCTTATTGAGTCCAGGCAGCCCCAGGTCAAGATGAGCCGAACAGACTTTATAGTCACCTGAGGACTAGGTCAGGCTGTGCTCACAGAACCCAGTGACATCTGGAGATGCTTCTCAGTGGAGAGCTATTGTTGGTGGAAGAGGGGGTGCTGAATGTGTGACTGTGTGACAAAGCTGGGCCTCCCTATAGAGAAAGCTCAGCAATTAGGCACACATGCTGCTTCTGCTGAGGTCCTGAATTCAATTCCCAGAATGCACTTTAGGTTGCTCACAACACCCTGTAACTCCAGCTCCAGGGGAACTAACTCCCTCTGCTGGTCTCCATAGGTGCTGCACTCACGTGCACATACCCATGTATACAAATGCTTACAAATAATAAAAATTAATCCTTTTTGAAAAGCCAGGCCTCTGCCTTTCCTCTCCCACTCCCTCTGTGTCTTCACTGAATGGAGAAATGGCTTCCACCAGCCAGACTGCACAGTAAGGCTCAGGCTCTTAGCAATGCCTGGGCTCTGGGCTAGCCAAAGTCTTCTGTGGCCTGGAATGCAATCAGTTCGTGAGCTTCTCAGAAGGTGACTTTGGGTTGTGCACTCTGGTTACATCCCTTTCCTTAAGGACCCTCCTCTGGCCAGCCAAGACCTTCAAGGTCATGTGAGAAGCATCCAAGTACAGCTTCTGTGCACCCCTCTTTCAGGTGGTCCCTGAGATGTTAATTTCTTCTCTGGGACTGGGGAACATGACTGCTTCCTGCAGGTGTCTGAATTTCAGCCTTCCATTCCACCTGGACGGAGTCTGCACAGTGATGGTCATTTTCTCTCAGCAACTCTCCATGCTGCCCTAAGCAGCCATGGCTAAGAAAGCCTGGTGTTTTCCAGGTGGCCTGTTCCAGAAGACACTTTTTCTGTGGCTTAATGCCCCTGCCTGCCACAGAGGGTCCAAGGCCATTTTTCCCTGGCCATTTTATTGAGTCAGACAGTGACCCCACTCCTACCCTGTGCCAGTGCCTACCCTGACAGCCTGTTTTCTGGCAGCTGTGCCCATTCACAGGACTTCGTTATTCAGTGCAGAGAGCAGCTGCCCTGGAAATTGTGAACAGAATGGTGTTAAAGAAGAGCCCACGATAGAAGAAAAGGCTGAAAGAGTAAAAGAGAGAAGGAGTGGGCACCCTGGGTCTGGAGAAGGTGGCCTGGTTGCCTTCCTGCAGACTCTGGAGGCTGGTTCTATTGGTGTCAGCATAGGTTCATGGTCCCTTAGCAGCTGGCAAAGGCCCCAAAGGACCATGGGGCTAGTGGCTGCCCAGTCCAGCCAGAAGCTCCACTATCAGCAGAGATGGGAATAACGCCACCTCTCTTTGTGTGAGAGAGTTGGGTAACGCCTCATCCCACTGTGCTGCTGTAGAGGATTAGACAGGGTTTGAAAGTGTCCAGGCCGGCGTCTGGCAGACAAGATGCCCTCCCTCATGGCGGACAGGTAGAATCAAGTTCAGCCTCACCTCTGACCTTGACCCAGTATCTGGGCTTCTTCAGGTTCTGTTTTCTGCTGTGTGGAGAGAACTGAGATGGACTGCGGGCTCCCTGAGTTCCCTCTAGTCCTGATGAGCTATGGTGGCCAAGTCACCGCCTAAATGAAACAGACATATAACCACCTGCAGGGAAGGAGGTGTTCTGCAGACTGGGGCAGGGGGGTGGAGAGTGGGGGGTGCTTGAGTCTGTACTTCGTGGAGGAACATCATAGGCTTTGGCTCCTTAGTGTTCCCCGAGTCTCCAGGCTGATATCTATCATGGGGCATACTGGTCTCTACCCCTTTCCGTGTGTACATCTGTGTATACATCCTCTGCACTGCACAGCAGACAGGTGTGGGTGCTGTCCCTCATTGTCAACTGGACTATGTCTGGTGTTAACTAAAACCCAAGCTGCTGGCCATGCCTAGGAGATACTTTCATTGACTGCATCTTTTGGAGTGGGAAGACCCACCCTAAATCCGGGCCCCACCTTCTGGTGGCAGACTATATAAAGGACAAGGAAGAAGGAAGCCCTTGCTCTTTGCCTGCTTGCCTGTGATCTTGTTGGCAAGTCTATTCCTTCATTGGCCTTAGAGCCTGCTTCTTTGGGATTCTGGTGTGTCGTGAACCCCAGAAGAGACATGCAGCCTTGTGGACTAAACAACCACTGGATTATTGAACTTTCTGTCAGGAGACAACTGCTGTCCAGCTAGCCAGACCACAGCGTATGTCATTCCAAAAACATTTAAAAATTGTGTTATAAATATATATCAAATTATATATGTATAGCCTATCTCTTCCCTAGAGAACTCTGACTGATACACAAGGCATTGCCCTTCCAACCTGCTGAGGGCTGCGGAAGGGAAGGAGTCTGACTGTAGGTTCCCATTGTGCAGTGTACTTATGTCATATTCATCAGAGCAGCTGTGAGAGAGCCTCAGGATTGGGCCTGCTGACTGGTGACATTATGTCATCAAAGGAGGGGTGGAGACAATCGCTGGTCCCACCTGGGATTCCAGTCTCTCCCTCCTCTACCTCCCAGCTAGCTATCCGTAGTCCTGCCCTAGCTGTGTGTGACCTCATATTAGGAAGTGCCTGGGTGTTGGAAGCCGTGCAGTCTAGTCTCGGATCAGCATACGACTACCTGTCCAATGGGTTTCCTCAGGGCAAGGCACCTGTGGAAACGGACTCTCATTTGGCAAGGACCAGTAGTCCATGGGACAGCGTAGGAATTTGTAAGATTCATGCAACTTGAAGGCTCTTTTCTCTCTTATTATGTTGGTGATTCTTTGGGCATTTTTTAGTTTTACTTTGTCAGTCACACATGCAATACCTGTAATTTCCCCTGGAAATTCTGTTCTTTCTCGAATATTTTCCCCTAAGATTCAGCAGGGGCCTATGCTTCTCAAATCTCTTACCTGGAATTACTAACTACAACTCCTAATCCTGGGAACTCTTCTGACTCAATAGAGACAGTTAGGTACATATGGGAAAACAACACTTGGAACATTAACCATGTCTCACAGTTCTGGAAAGGAGAGTAAGGCATGAATATACAGAATAGGGAAAAAAAAATCTCAGGAATACACATAGTGCCAACTGTTGAGTAAGTTCCCTGGACACCAATTATATAAAATCAATGATAAGATCTAGTATATTCCAATGGGAAAAACCGCAATGTAAAACGTGAGATGGAAAGATCCATCTTTACCATACGCAGGAGCTTATATTGGTGGAAGAAGTATGGTATAGGGAGATGGGAAGAGAGTGCCTTATCAAAGTCTGCCTTTTACAGAGAGATTGAGACATGGGACCCTCGTGTAGAAAAGGGAACTGAATAAAAGCATATCTTGCAGACATGAAAGAATTGTTTGGGTATTTTTTTAATATTGTTGTCCTTAAACCATTGTACCTACATCTATTTTTTTTTAACTTTGTAACCACAGTAGCCTCCAGCTGACATAAGTGCTGCAAGAGCTGGATGTATCTGGCTCGATATTTAGTTAAGTATGCAAAAATGCTGAACTCTATGTCTGTAATAAGGTTATGCAGGGGGTGGGAAGGTGTGTTTGGGGAAGCATAAACGGGAACAATGTGGGCTTTCATAATGATCACGTTGTATTCCTTAAAATATTATGTATTTCTTAAATAATAGACGCCAATAATAAAGCTGTTCGTGTAACCCTGGTAAGAAAAACTCTAAGTATAAATAAAGATGGCCTGAGCTATTTGGGACCAGTTGAGTGCAATCCATTTGGTGGTCAGAAGTTGCCCCACCTGACTCTAAGCCAAGACTGGACCCCAGCACCCAGATACATGTAGCTAGAGTTTTCCTGCCTGGCCCACAGTCAGGATAAATCTCTTTCACCTGCCAGTCCCTCAGCCGCTCAGACCCAACCAAGGAAACACAGAGACTTCTATTGCTTATAAACTGTATGGCCGTGGCAGGCTTCTTGCTAACTGTCCTTATATCTTAAGTTAATCCATTTCTATAAATCTATACCTTGCCACGTGGCTCGTGGCTTACCAGCATCTTTCCATGCTGCTTGTCCTGGTGGTTGCTGGCTGGCAGGCAGTCTCCTTCTGCCTTCCTGCTCTTTTAATTCTCTCTGTTAGTCCCGCCTACTTCCTGCCTAGCCACTGGCCAATCAGTGCTTTATTAGCAACACATTTGCCATACAGAACATCCCACAGCAGATACACACTGTGGAAAGTCAGTGTAAGGGAGAGATCTATGCAACACTGAGATCATCATTGTCCATGCTGGGGTGAGACTTTTCAGTGGTGTGGCTGCTTTGGGGTCACCCACATTCCTGTAAATAACCCTTCACCCGTGCTCTGTAAATAACCCAATAAACCCATTGGATCCCGTCTTAGAGTTTTTATTGCTGTGAAGAAACACCATGACCACAGCAACTCTTTTTGTTTGTTTGTTTGTTTGTTTGTTTGTTTGTTTTTATTTTGTTTTGGTTTTTTTTTTTTTTTGGTTTTGTTCTGTTTTTCGAGAGAGGGTTTCTCTGTGTAGCTTTGTGCCTTTCCTGGAACTCACTCTGTAGCCCAGGCTGGCCTCGAACTCACAAAGATCCACCTGCCTCTGTCTCCCGAGTGCTGAGATTAAAGGCATGTGCTACCACTGCCTGGCTGACCACAGCAACACTTATCAAAGAAAACGTTTAATTGGGGCTGACTTACAGTTTCAGTGGTTTAGTCTGTTTAGTTACAGCGAGAAGCATGTCAGCATGTAGGCAACACGGTGTTGGAGAAGGAGCTGAGAGTTCTACACCTTGATCTGCAGGCAGCAGAAGGAGACTGGGTGCCACAATGGGCATAACTTGAGCATCTAAAACCCATCCGACAGTGACACGCTTCCTCCAACAAGGCCACACTACTCCAACAAGGCCACGCCTTTTAATAGTACCTCTCCCTATGGGCCAAGCATTCAAACACAAGAGTCCATGGGGGCCATTCCTATTCAAACCACCACAGATATCCAGGCTGGATTCTGGTGGATTGGGGGTTGTCATTGGTACTCTATAAGGAAGGGCAGATGTTTGCTTGTATTTCCCCAGGGGAAGAATTCCCAGGAGAAACTTTCACTTACTCTATTATAAAGATGGGTTTGTGAACTGTGGGTCTGTGAGAACATGAATGCCTGAGCCCGGAACCTCCCCTTTGAGCTGGAATGAGCCTAAACCAGCAGTAAATCGGGGTCCCCCCATCTGCAGGAAGCACCATCACCCAGTGCTAAGAGCAAGAGGCATTCTTGTCCAGCAAAATGCAGGTTTCTGCCACCTGCTGATTTATGCTAATCAGTAGCTACCTTCCCTGCACCCCAGTGTCGCTGCTATAAAGAATGTCACCACCACCTTTCTGTCACATGCGAGCTTGTAACATATTGTGATCATATCTCTTCCCCATCAGCCCATCTCCCACTGGCCTTTTTCACAGCTACTCCCCTTCCACTGTCACTGTCTTTGGTCCCATGGGTCTAATTATCATTGCTAACAGGAGCACGTGTGAGGGGTTATTTACAGGAACACGGGCAACTGATGTATAATTAATAAATTCGAATAAAAACTTAAAACAAGGGCCAAGGAAATGGCTTAGCAAGTAAAAGCACTTGCCCTACAAGACTGAGGAGCTGAGTTTGGGTCCGCAGGGCCCCTGTGAAAGCCCATGTTTGCAATCCCGTTACAGCTACAGGAAGGTGGAGGGCAGAGCCAGGAGAATCTCCCAGGAGCCCGTGGGCTGGCCAGCCTGTCATAGGCTGCACAGTGACAGACACAAGAGAGACCCTGTCGCAAAAGGTGGAAGAAGAGAACACACTCCTGAAAGCTGTCCTCTCACTGCCACTTGCATTTGGTGGCATACGAGAACTGTCACACACAAACACACACACATATACGCAAAAATAAATACATATTATAAGATTAAAAATAGAAGGGAAAAAATAGAAAATAAAAGAACATCAGCATCTACTGTCATGGACACAGGCACTTTCTGCCCACCCCAAGTCCCCACTCCCAGTTTTTAATACCTAATCCTTGTACCACCTCTCCTTCAGGAAAACTAATCTCTAGTGGTATCAGGCCTTGAGATTATCCACAGATTTCACTCAGGTACTCAGACCCACCTCAGCCTTAGAAACTGGTGCCTAGAAGACTCGGTCAGCTGTAGGTCTACCCCTGCCCCAGGAAAAATCATTTGGCTCCTTAGCATCCTCAGCATCCCCAGAATCTTTAGCATCCTCAGCATCCTCCCTGGGCTTAAAGGTTGCTGTTTTGAAGTGTGGTTCCTTGTCTTTCTGGAGTCACTGTTCAGGATGATGGAAGGCTGATACTTCCATGGGTTCCCTTGTCCTTCCCCTGCCTGATGAAGAAATCCAAGAGCCTAAGGAGGGATGCCAAGTGCTCCACAGGCAAAATAAAGAGAACAGAAGATGTGGGAGTACAGTTGGAGCCCCTGAATCCAGCTGTGTCCTAAGCTGGTTTCATTTCTACAAGACACTATGCTCCCTTCTGGACCCCTGCCATTATGATTTCCCCACCATGATTGACTGTACCCTCAACTGTGAGCCCAGATAAGCCCCTCCTTCCTTATGATGCTTTTGTCAAGTATGAAAAAAATAATACAGGAGGTGACAGAGCCATTAGAAGGTGGGGTGTACTGTGAGGTGGCACTCATGGGTGGCAGGCATGGTACTGAAGAGCATATTGAGAAGTTGGCCCCTTCCGGTCTCCCTGCTTCCTGGTCACCAGGGCTCCTCTGTCATGATGGACTGAAGCAACAGAGTCATGTGACCATAGTCTGAAATCTCTGAAAACATGAGCCCAGACAAACCTTTCTTCCTTATAAATTATACATCTCAGGTATTTTGTTATAGGGGCAGATAACCGACCAGCACAATAGCCAAGTAGATCCTGTAAGTCCAGCTGAGGCTCGGCAGGTGCAAACAGGCTCCCAGAACAAACAGGATCCTGGAGTTCAAAGACTGGCTCTGAGTTCTGCTGGATCTCTTGCACACAAAATGACCAGAAAAGCCCCTCCCTTTCCGAGCTTTGGGGGATCTCAGGCTTCACCCGTGGTCCTCAGTGGGTCCCTAGCTCCATATACTCGGCTAGAGACTGCAAGAAATCAGAAGACATCAGAGCTGGAAGGCTTCTGCTTCCGGAGATAGATGACTCTGAACTGCAGTGTCTAAAGGGGGAAAATGCAAACCAATGTCTGCTGGAAGCACAGAGGAGCATTCACTGGGTGATTAAATGCCACGGTGAGCAGGTGTGAGCACATCTGCCAGGACTCCGGGGGGAAATGCTGAGCCAGGTGCAGACACAGCAGGCTGGGGCAGCAGGGAGGAGACAGTGTCAGGCCAGACATGTTCTCTCTTTAGGGAGTACTTTAGGATGGGCTTCTTGGCCTTTCAGGGACACAGTTTCCCACAATGAAACAGGATGGTCCCTGGGAGAAGGGCAACCTGTGCCTGCCCTGTGTCTGCCCAGTGCCCAAGCAGACAGGGGAACCTGGAAAGAGGGCATGCATGCTGGGAACTGGAATCATCCTGGTCCTTGGCCTGGTTGGTGACACTGTGCTTAGAGGTCAAGAATGAAGTCAAGTTGAACTGGGGGCTCCTGTCCCTACCCAGATCCATCCCCCTGACACACTCTCTCTCCTGCCATCTCAGCCTTCGGCTTCCCTGGGAAGAGGAAATCACAGGAGGCCAGAGGTCAACCTTGGGCGGTGTTCCTCGGGAGCTGTCCACCTCGAATTTTGACTGAAACTCTGTTTTTTTCCTCCAATAATGTTTCCTGGGAGTTTTCAGGTGCTGTCTGCTCCGGACACTAAAGACCCAGGTGGAGGTTGGGGATTGGAGGTAGGGTTTTGCAGGTGTCCTCTGTAAGGAACCAGCTGGGGAAATGTCCACTGGCTACCAAGACACAGGCAGTGTGGAGTGGGCAGTTGTCACCCATCTGAGATTATGAGACCACACAGCGGCTGTCAGAGTAGTTGGTCAGTTCAGTCACACAGGAGTGTGATACCACCCATTTGGAGTAGCTCTCCCAGGACCTTCAGCTCCCTGCCCTCCTTCCTCTCCTGCTTAGAGATACCCAGGGAGTTGCCTGAGACGGGGAGCAGTGGGGGTCCCTGACCTTCTGTGCCTGCCTGCCTCCCTTCCTCCATTGCATTCCTCTTTGCCGCTGATAAAAGTATTTTTAATTATCATTCTAATCTGGAACCAGGTCTCTGCCACAGATGACGAAAAGGAGATTCTACCTTTACTGGCCCTCCTCTCCCCGGGGAAAGTCACCAGGAGACAAGAGATAGGATGAAGCCCCACTCCAGGGTCCCTGCAGGACTCCGGTGTGATTGTGGCTGTTGGGACCGGTGAGGAAGGGAGCTGCTGTGCTGGACTGAGCGGCCGGGTGCGCAGAGCTTGCAGGGTGAGCAGCCCTTGGGCAGGTTGGTAACAGACAGCAGAATGAGAATCCCTGGGGATGGATTCTGGGGTACCATGGCAGGTCTGCCACGGAGATCATAGCTGGGGCCTGGAGCTTGTGTCCCCTGCTTTCTGGGTTGTCCAGTTCCTTCTCCTCACCTGCAGTCAAGGTGAGAAGTCACCATGTTGGTCCACAGGTGAGGTTAGGATCTGTGCATCAGGGCAGGGCAGGGCAGGGCCCAGATCTCAGGGGCATCCTGCCATGTAAAACCGAATGTGCTAAAGCGCTGATGGATGGCCTCCCAGCAGGGGCCATGTGCTAACCTCCCAGGTGAGGAGGTCCAGGCAGGGGTTGGGGAACCTGCTTGGTGGGTGCTTCTGTTTAATGCTCTGGCCCGTCACCCCTCCCGTGGCTGCCAGCAGTGACCCTGCAGGTGTTCCACGAATGGACCACACAGCTCAGAGCTGGGCTGGATGCTGACAAATGCTTCCTGGGTCTGAGGTCAATCTCTTCAACCTCCTGCCTTTGGTCCTCTCCCTGCTCACCTATAGCCAAGTCTTAACGGCTCTCTGAGAAGAAAGTCCTGCTGGGGGTTGTCTGCCCATGCCCTGAGTAAATATTTCCACCACAGACAGTTTCAAGCTGCCCATGAGTTGTCACTGAGAAGGAACTTTGGAAGAAGAGCCCCTCCTGTGATGGAGCTCTCCTACCATCCAGGGCCAAAGGCTGAGAACGGACTGGACAGCATGCCGTGAAAGGAGTTAGGAACCGTGGATTTTGAGTGCGTGTTAGATTTTTTTTTTTTTTTTGCTTTTGAGACAAGGTCTCTTGTAGCCCAGGCTGATCTCAAACGTCCTATGGAGCCAAGGATGACCTTGAACACCTGCTTCTCCTGCCTCCACCTCCCAAGCAGTGCTGGGATTATGCATAGGCATCTCCCCCAAGGCCTGGCTCATGCCGAGTTAGAATAATGTCACTTTTAATAGTGTCTGTGTTTAACGGCAGGCTAAGGAAGTCCCAGCATTGACGCACAGCTTCTGTGGCTGGTCTGAGTCCACTCCAGCGTGCTACCACCTTCAGCCTCCAACCCATCACCCGTAGTTCTTGATCCCTCAATCCTGGCAATAAAAATTTGCCTAATTTTTCAGGCCTGTGAAACGGCTGGGTTTGGAGCCAGCGGCGGCCCTATCTTGCTCCGCCAGCCTCCTTAATATGGCACTTGACACTCAATTTAGTTTTCAATTCCTTTCTCGTCAGAAATGATGATTACATTTCCAACTTAAGTATCGGGTCAGCAGTAGGACTTTCTCCCAGGGTGGGTGAGTGGAGATAGGGCCTGGGGCGTTTTCTGAGCTTCCCTAGTCCTCAGTGAGAGAGCAGCTAGGGACCCCGGGACCCTGGGACCTTCTGGAAAACCCCTTTGAACTCACCTGCTGCCCCTCACCTCAAGCTCTTTGATCTTCCAAAGCCACAGTCTCTGGGAGGGAATATGAGGACAGCAAACTGGTTCTGTGGAGCGGAAGGGACTTATTCATTGTACAGATGGGGAAACTGAGTCCCAAAGAGGGCCAAGTCATCTTTTCTACTAAGAGGGAGTCATGTGGTCACCACCCAGTTTTCTATCAGGACAGGATGATGAACAAGGACATGGGGACATCCAGGGGACAAATGAACCAGCCAGCAAGTGTGTGAATGAATCACACACCTCTCCTGACCCTCCCAGGGTAGCTGTGTGAATGGGTGTGACAGGATGGGAGTTCAGGGAGGGAGGGTGAGGGCGGGGACAGAGAGAGCAGGTCGTCAGCCCAGGGGCCATTTGAGAAGATATAGCCCACAAACTATATTCTAAGGGACAGATAGGTGTTTGCCCAGCATTGAAGGCCAAGAAAGGACACCAGTGTGCACTGAATTGTTTATTAGCCAGCGCTCTGCTGGGTGGACCATCGGTGAAGGCGTGGCCCCCATAGGCAGAGATGCCATCAGGGACAGAGTGAGAAGAGCCTGGAAATCAGACAGAGTATAGGGCCGTGCAGGTGACTTGATCAGATGTATGAGGGAGGTGGAGGCAGGCTACGATCTGAAGGGACAGAGTCCTGGACACAGGCAGGGAGGGGGCATGGGGCAGACCCCACATGTTGCGGTTCTGGGGAGGGGCAGCCACTGGTCTCATGGGTGCTTTAGTGGGAAGATGTCCATGTCCCCAAGTGTAGTAACCAGTGGTCAGGCTTGGGCATCACAGCACAGACAGATACAGCCCAACCTCAGGGTCAAGCAGACCAGGGCTTGAAGCTTGGCCATGTCTCACCCACTGTATCACCGGGGCTGCTCACCCAGCCTCCACTCATCCTGGCCCCAAATGACAGACGTTAATGCCCACTCAAGGCCAGACTTCTTCCTCAGAGTCCAGACTAACAATCACCAGCACTTAGTATATACCTGCTGTGTGCCTGGCCCTGTTCCAATCCCTAATGACTACCCAGAAGAACCCGGGCCCAACCCTGCCTGTAGTCTACAGGTGGGGAAACCGAGGCCTGAAAGACAATGGGATGCTGCTGACAGGCAGCAAAGGAGCTCCCGAGGTCCTGGCCAAAGTCCTCTACCCCCTGCCGCCAGCCAGCACTGCCCTGGTCTTCTCTGCCATCTCTGGCCAGCCATCTCTCTGTGTGCCCACCCCAGGCAAGGCCCTCTGGGGTGGTGTCCACTGCTCTCTCTGCTGCTGGGAAAGTGATATGCCTGGCGTAGGAAACCGTCCCAGGCTCCCAGAGGCAGCAGAAACTGCAGACGCCCAGGTTCTACCAGATGCCGAGGGCTGGGTGGGGTCTTTCTCGTGGGAGACGCAATTCCCCAGTGATTCTGACAGATGGCAGGAGAACCAGGAGGGACAACAGCAACCAGAGGAGCAGCGGAGTGGCCTAGGACGGTGACCAACAAGAGGCTTTGAGGCAGACATGGGTAAACTGATCCCACCTCTGCCTCACCTCTACCCCTGATTCTCCACTTACCGAATGCTTCATAAACACCCAGAGCTCGGCAGAGCACTCGCTCAGCCACAAAGACTGCACAGCGGAGGTGTCCGGAGCCCAGAAAGGAAGAGCAACTGACCCCTGGTCATGCAGCAAGAGACCCATTCATCCTCACTCACAGAGAACCTGTGTCCTTCCTTAGGAAGCCAAAAGAACTCCCAGAACTCCCTGTCCCCTCCAAGACCTAAAGGGAACCCTGAGGTGGAGCTAGCCTGTTTTACAGCACACAGGTACATGGGATGAGTACAGTAGCAAGGATGCAGACTCAGGTGTGGGCAGATCAGACTCCCATGGTCCTCCCTCAGGACTCCGTAAGAGCCCCGAGTTACACATTCAAGTCTCGGCTGCAAAATGAAGGACAAAGGCAGTTAATCTTTTCTGTTGGAGTTGTATTTCAGGGGATGTGAATCTCTGTTGGAAGGGGATTCTGGGCATTGGGGAGCCCCTCTAGGGGTCTAAGAGTTGGGGAGACTCTTCCACTCCGGGTGTCTAAACAACAGTGTGACCCAATGATGAGCATCGCTCCGTATTGGTCACCATCTTCGGGGGGTGGGAGGAACTGAGGCTCCCCTAAGGTTAACTCAGTTGCCTGAGCCACCAGATAAGTGGGGAATTGGGAGCCAGGTCTGACCCAAAGCCCTGTAGCCTCACCTGACCCTCAGGAGAGGCATCTTCCCTTTGGCCTTGGGAGCGGGCCCTCCCCCACGGCCCAGTGATTCCCGCAGCTGCTCTTTGCTCAGCCCTCTGGAGCCTTGCAGTGAGTCTACCCACCCTGGGCACTGCGGGATCAATTTTAGAGCTTTGGTGAAGGTGTGTAATCCCACCCACAGGATGCGAAGTTTCTCTTCCTTGACGTCTTTCCTAATTACCAGCACCATGGCAATGGCAGGGATTAGAGGCTGAACACCAGGGTAGATTATGTCACCAAGAAAGTTCAAATGAACCAGAACCAGGGGCAGGAGGCAGGCTGGGGTTTGCGGTAAATCAAAAGGCAGATTCAGCCCATTAACTCTGTGAGTGCTAACAGCAACCTTCCAGACTTGCTCAGAAAACTCAGGAGCAGAGAGAGCTTAAGAATTTCTGTTAAAAACAAAACAAAACAACCCACAGCTAGTATTCTCAGCACTGAGAACACAGGGTTCGGGAGGTGGCTCAGTCAATACTATCTTTCCTCACAAGCAGGAGGCCCCTAGTTCAGTCCCCAGGGCCCATGTCGGGGAACCAGGGCTGGCAGTGCACACTTGTGGTCCCAGCACTGGGAAGATGGAGACAGAAGAAACTCTGAGGACTTGATGTGCCAGCCAGGCCAGGCTCAGCTAGAGACCCTGCCTCAAAATAAAAATGAAAATAAAAATAAGATGGACAGTGATTGAGGAAGATATCTGATGTTGACCTCTGGCCTCACATGCACTCACATATGGACACACACACACACACACACACACACACACATGAACATATGAACACACACATGCACCCACATATGGACATACACACACACACACACACACACACACACGAACATATGAACACACACATGCACTCACATATGGATACACATGCACTCACATATGGGCAGACATGCACTCACACATGAACACATATGCACTCACACATGGGCACACACATGCACTCACATATGGACACACACATACACACATGAACATATGAATACACATATGCACTCATATATGGATACACATGCACTCACATATGGGCAGACATGCATTCATACATGAACACATATGCACACACATGCACTCACATATGGACACACACATGAACATACATGCAGTCATACATATACATTCACACATGAACTCACATGGATACACACACACATACTCACAAATGGACACACACATGCATTCACACATGAGCACATACACACACACACACACACACACACACACACACACACACACACACAGTGAAAAAGTGAAAGCTTTTCCTTTAAGATCCAGAGGAGAGAAAAGCCGCCCTGACTCCATCGCTTCTGTCAGATGAGGAGCAGAAGCAAGAGAGACACCTGAATTGGAAAAGGAGACAGGAAATGATCTCTGTTCGCAAATGACAAGATCTTGCACGAAGAGCATCTTAACAATTCCACACGGGGATATGGAAACCTGTCAGAACTAATTAGAGACTCATTAAGTTACAGAATACGACATTAAAACCCAAACGTTGCTTGCATTTCTGCAGTAACAATGAAGAATCCTCCAAGATGTGGAGAAAGCAATTCATTTGCAGTATAGTGAAGAAAATGAGATGCTTAGGAACTATTAGCTAAGCAAGGATGGAGAGACATGCACACAAACAACCTCAAAACACCCCTCGAGACATCGAAGAAGATGCAGGTAGCCAGGTGTGGTGGCGCAGTCCTGAAATCCCAGCACTCAGGACTTGGAGTTCCAGGCTTCCTGGGCCTGTGAGACCTTGTCTCAAAACCAAAACACGGATGACATTCACAGAAAGGTGTTGGGTTTAGGGTTAGGTTTGGGGTTAGTGCTGCGGTAAGGGTACAGGTTAGGGTTAAGGTTGGGTTATGGTTGGGGTTAGAAAAGAGGTCGATGACCTCCAGCTTAGCTCTTGGGCCTGCACCATGAGCACAACACAGAAGAAACTAGAGGTACTTCCTCTTGGAGGAATGATTTAAGGAAGTAGGAAAGTGGTCCTTCAGAGTTAGAGTCAGCGTTGGGGTTTGGCTAGGGATTAGGGTTGGCGTTGGGGTTTAGGGTTGTGATTGGAGTCAGGGTTAAGGTTGGGGTCAGGGTTGGGGTTGGGGTTAGGGTTGAGATTGGAGTTAGGGTTAAGATTGGGTTTGGTGTTAGGGTTAGGGTTAGTGATGAACTCCATTATCTCCAGCTTAGCTCTGGACCACGCACCTTGAGATGGAAGCAGAAGAAACGACTAAAGTGCCAGAGTGACCTCCCCTTTGAACAAAGATTCAAGGAAGCAGAGGGGCTGCTCTGCTACTTTTTCACTTGTTACAGCTCCTGCATTTGGTCAAGAGCGCTCACCTTGCAGTCTGTGCTCTAAATTTCTCTGATTCAATTGGAAGCCCCTCTGCCTGGCCAGGCAGGCATTTTCCTATTATCTCTTTGGGGTGTCCTTTTCCTATTTAATTATCGAAGTAATTCTCAGGCACAGACCTCATCTGCACATCTCAGGTAGGGTAATGTGGCACAGAGGGGTGACGCATCTTGTCAAAGGACACACAGCTTGTGGGCCACAGCACTAGGACTCCATTCCTATGCTCCTGAAATGCATACCTGTGCCCTGGCGCACACCTGCACCCAGGAGTGGAGTCAAGAGTTGGCATTCAGTTTCTCAGCAAAACTGCTTCCCATTTACAAAGGAGGCAGAGTTCCCAGGAGAGAGGAGAAGGGGTCAGTGGTTTGCTTTGGCTTCCTTCTGCCCCGTGAACCTGCCTCAGGCCTTCCCTAGGACTCACGGGCTCCCAAGACAGCAGTGTCTTTCCCTTCTGACCTTTGCATGTGGTAATGAAGTAAGACTGTGACATTACTCCAGCCCCTGTGCTTCCCCTTCCCAGCCCCAGATTTGAGACCTTGAAGACTCAGTCTCTTCAGCTATTGAATGGGTCGAAAGCACAGCCTGTCTCGGCAGGCCAGGACAGCCTGTATGCTGTCTAGTGCTAGTGCTGCTGGCCCAGGGGCAGACTTCATCAGAGACAGATAGCTTCCTGTCTACACAGGAAATCACACGGGTGGGCTTCATCAGAGTCAGACAGCTTCCGGTCTACAGGAAATCAAATGGACTTTTCCTGGCATAGCTTCTTCCCCAGGAGCTGAGGGTCTTCCTATATTCTTGCTGCAGAAGCCCTCTTCTATTATCCTGCTGAGCCTTAGGGACGCAGAAACACATGTTAGGGCCCAATCTCGCTGAGTCCTAGGGCTCCACTGTAGCCTCTTAGACCCCACCTCTCTCCTGGGCCAGACTCTCCCTACTCCTTCTGTGTCTCCCTGCTATGTGGAGCCCTAGGAACATTCCAAGTATGACTTGGAAAGCTCACTGAGTAGGCAGCTCTTCTGAGCACAGTTAGAGGACAGGGTGTGGGGCTGAGTCTCTGGATTGCAGAGTAACTTCTGCAAGGAACTCAGGGTTGGCTCTGACTGATGTCCCCTCCTGCTCCCTTCTGAGACTCTTGCTCTGTTTACTGGACCTGTCTATCATTAAGAACTCTAGGTGAGCCAGGGACAGGGGTGGGAGGGGATGGGGAGGCGGAGGTGGGGTTGGGTGGCTCACGCCTTTAATCCCAGCACTCGGGAGGCAGAGGCAGGTGGATCTCTATGAGTTCGAGGCCAGCCTGGGATACAGAGTGAGTTCCAGGAAAGGTGCAAAGCTATACAGAGAAATCCTGTCTCGAACCCCGCCCCCCCCCCAAAAAAAAACTCTAGATGAAGTGTGTGAGAGGAGACTGTATGCACAAGCTCACCGACAGTAACACAAGCACTTGTTAGGTAACATCCTCCCATTGTGCCCTACCCACAGTCCCTGGGAGGCTACGGCCCTATGGGCTCTTCATGGCCCATAACAGATGAGGCATGGCCAAGCCACCTTGAACATGCCCTGTTCCTTTTCTCCAAGTGCACAGTGCCAGCCAGTCCACCTGTTCCTTCACCTTCCTGAAGGTCATGGCAAGGGGGCATCCATGCTGGAAGATCCTCAGTTGCAGAGAGCCTGAGCTCCTCCCTGCCAGTCTCCATGGAGGAGGAGTTGATTTGGAGAGGCTGAACTACACCTAGCTAGTCCTGCCTCAGACTTCCCAAGGTCTGGCCAGGTCACCTCAGGGTAAAGAAGGGGTAGAGAGGGAGGTGTCAGCCAAGAAGAGAAGTCGGAGACAAAGAGGAGACACTGGGCATGTGTGGGCTCTAGATCAGACCTCCCTCCCGGGTTCAAGTTCAGTCCAGGCCCCTCCTGCTGAATCTGGCTCTGGTTTTGTTTCTTTGTCTGGCCAGGGTAAACCGGACACCTGGAGACAGCAGTAGGGGAGGGGAGGAGGGGAGGAGAAAGGAGAGGAGAGGAGAGAATCCTAAAAGATCTCAACAAGTCCTCAAATTCAATATTTGAGAATCACAGGATCCCAGACATGGACCTGCAGAAGGAACCACCGTCCCCGAGATCATTATAAAGATTAGATGAATGGGCTGGGTATTGGGTCTCATGTCTGTAACACCGGCCTTGGGAGGTGGAGACAGGAGGACTCACACAGGTTTGAGGCTACCCTGGGCTACAGAGTAAGTTTCTAAACCAGCCAGGGCTACACAGCACGACCTTGTCTCAAACGAACAAATGAGTTAATTAATTTAAAAAAAAACACAAACAAACATAAACAACAAAGCATCTAATGAAAGAGAACCCTCTGCAGCTGGGGCTCCATCTTGCAGAGGAGCAGCGGGTGCCCCTTGATAGTGGCTCCCATCTCTGCCTTTGCTGGGTCCTCCAACTGAGCATTTCTCCTTCCTTGACACCTCAGGTCTCTAGGATGAGCTTGGGTACCACATAACTGGCCCATCCCTGTTGTGAATTCCTGGGCATCCTGTGCCCAGGACCCTTCTCTCACCACGCTTTTGTTTCCATGTAACCTCTGCCTCCCACAGCCCCACCCCCACCCCAAATTGGCAAAAGGACACATCCAGCCAGGGATTCCCTTGGGACACTGGACTGAGTCTTAACTGTCTTTTACTCCCAGCCTCTGGTTAGTGACAGTTGAGAAGGAGGCTCGGGAAATTCCGCAGAATGGAGGGATGGAGTAGGGTGTGCCAGATGCGTGGCTGGCTGCGTAGGTGTTTTCGTTTTCATAAAGGACAGTACCATAAGCTGAAAGCTCCTGCTACGGCTCTGGAGGCTGGGAAGGGTGGCTGGCATAGCCAGTGGAGAGGCACCCACTGTCTGAGGAAGCTTGGCCTCAGCGGGTGGAGTCTTCATTTTCTCCTGTCAGTGCAAAAGCAGAGAGAAGATTGCGCGCTGTCCCGAAAGCATTCATAAGTGTGCTGTGGAAACAAATGTGTTTCTTTTCATATGTCTTCAGGGAGGAAACTGTTCCATCCCTCCTGGGGTTTCCTGCCTTGGCTCGTAGACACACGGACTCTCCTTTCTGAGAGCCCTGTGTGTGGAGAGGGCATAGCATCTCAGCTCTCTGAGCCCCAGCCACTGAGCTCTGCCTGCTATTCCAGATCTGTGGGAAAGGGCAATCCACGTTCACTGGGGGCGTGCAGTCATCAGCTCAAACATCGCAGCGTCGTGCCCACTTGCACCCTTGGCATGGTGGGCCCGGACTATGTAAGAAAGCAGGCTGAGCATAAGGCAGTGAGCAAGCCAGGGAACAAGCCAGCAAACAGTTTATTCCTCATGGTTTCTGCTTCAGTTCCTTCTTGAATTCCTGCCCCGACTTCCCTCGATGACGGACTGTGATCCAGCAGAGGGAGCCAAGTAAACTGTCTCCTCCCCGGGTTGTTTTTGGTCATCATGTGTATCACAGCCACAGAAAAGTTAACTCAAACACTCACCTGCACTATAGCAAACGCGTGTGACAATCAATTTATAAAGAGAAAGTGTCTGTGTAGAGTCAGCTTTCAGAGATTCACCTACGGTGAGTGCGGTGCAGAAAAGCCACTAATCTCACAGGGGATGCAGAGGAAAGCTGTGCAAACCACAGTTCCTCCCAGTAACCTAAAGACCTTCCACTAGAGCCACCTCAATAGCGCCCTACCTCCCAATGACCCCAAGCTGGGAACTGAGACTTTTATACACTGACTGGTCATCCTGGACTCTGCACACACGTTGAGGAGCAAGTCCTCTTACCGGCTGTTTGTGGGAGGTGGGATGTGAAATGGAACGACTGATTTATTCTTTGTTTATATTTGCTTACTATGCTTTTTACTTGCAAGGGACCCAGCTGTCCATTAACAAGTATGTAGCATGACTCTTAAAAGTTCTTATTAATAAAATCAAACCTGAGCCAGGTATTGGGGTGAACGCTGGAAGATCAGAGAGACAGAACAAGCCACAGCTACCTCACCTTGCCAATTCCTCAGCTGATCCTGTTTCTTCAGACTGTAAGCCTCTGAGTCCTCATCCAAATGGATCTCAGCTGAACTGCTGCTCAAAAGCCTAAAGCTTAACCAGCCAAATGCTTCTAGTTTCTGGTCCTCATGCCTTATATATCTTTCTGCTTTCTGCCATCACTCCCTGGGATTAAAGGCTCACTTTCTGGAATTAAAGGCATGAGTCACCATGCCTGGATGTTTCTAATGTGGCCTTGAACTCACAGAGATCCAGAGGGATTTCTGCCTCTGGAATGTTAGAATTAAAGGCGTGTGCTACCACTGCCTATCCTCTATGTTTAATATTGTGGCTGTCCTGTTTCTGACCCCAGATAAGTTTATTAGCGTGCACAATATTTCGGGGAACACAATACCACCACACAAGTAGGTGAATGGACACATGGTGGTCCTCTATTTGTGGACTACTACACAGGGGTGAAAAAGAGCAACTGTTGCTCCCAATAGCATGGACTCCAGTGTAGTGTGCTGACTCTCCCCGGACTTTTAACATAAATCCAATCACTTCCAGGGACAGGATCTGCTTGGGTGTGGAGGCTGACAGCCAGGCACCAGGAAATTCTGGAGGGGAGCTGAATATATAACTGTCAGTTGTAAGGATGGATTCCAGGGAGTCAACTCTGGGTTAAAAAAAAAAAAATCAAAACTGCAATTAAAACCTAAGTAGACTTGTGAGCACCCATCTCCACTACAACTGGGGTTGTTTTTTGTTCTTCTTTTTATTTTTGTTTCATTGCAGTTTTGTCTAAGTGAGAGTGACTGTTGGGGACAGGGTCCCAGCTTCTTTCTCTAGCCTGTGGATGACCCTGCAGAGAAGGCAGGCATGTCTCCATGGCGACACAGTCAGGATGCTAAGAAATATATAATTCTACCAGGCTCCGCTGTCACTTTTTCCGGGGAGATCATAATGTTTTGACACTGGTGACAAGCTGCATGACTCATGAAGGCCCCAGAGCACCCCTGAAATGTCCTTCAGGCCCCACCTGTGTGCACTGAGCTGAGGGACCCACGGGACGGGGCCCACTGTGTTTATTGTTATGGAGCCCTTTCCATTTGGGGGAGGTGGGTAAATGCCTGGAGGACATCACTGGGAACCTGGAGACACCCCCATGTCAGCCCATCTGTCTGCTGACAGCAGTGTCTCTTCCCGCTGAAGGTGTGAGGGCGGAAGTCACCCAACTGGTGCATCAGCCTGAAGGCAGCAGCCATGGGATCTTCCTGTCCTATCCACAGACAGCTGTTTGATTGGCAGGCAAGGATAAACAACTTCACCCACCCCTGGGTTCTTCTACAGCACCCACTCCTATGGCGTCCTCCTGTCTTCAGCTCCATAAGCCATTCAGACAGGTTCAAAGAGCAAGGAGGCACTTCCTGGACTGGGGCCGTGGGGCTGGCAGGGATGGGGTCCTCGTTTCTGGCTCCCACTCCTCACCCATGCCCCTATCCTTCCTTCTCTTCCAACAGCCACTCCTGACTGATGGGCACTGCGATTTTCCTGCCTTCTCCACGAGGCCCAGGCCTGCCTTGAAACCCTGTGTGGCTGTGATAGACTCTATTTACAGTTGTGTTATCCATGCACTTGGGCCAAGGTAGGTGGGACCAGCAACTCTGTGAGCATCAGACTGTGGAGGCCTACAGCTCCTTCCCAGTATATCAGACAGGGAAAGAGACTTGTGGTGAAGAAGCAATGCCCCTACACCCCAGGGCAGGTACATAACCAGTCTTGACCAGTCAGAGTCTTCTCTGAGAGCCGCTGTGTGGGCACTTGGTGGCATTTGGCTCCGGTGTGGGAATCACAGGATACAGACCATGCAGCCTGGGGCTGTTCCGCAAAGCAAGGAGGACCCTTCCTGGGGAGGAGACAGAGTTGAGGAGGGAGGGAGGGGACAATACTAGGAACTGCTGGTGGGTAGGAGGGGAGATGACACTGTGGTTGCAGCCTGCATCTGCAGGCCGGAAGCAGAGACCCCGGCTGCTGCCTGGGGGACCCATGTACATTTCATCATACTTATCACAGGGTGCTCCTGCCTGGCTCCGTGGGCCTTTGAGATTAAAGTCCTTTGTAATAAGTTAAAGTGTAAAGTTTGAGACTTACAGAGGCACCAAATCAGAGAATCTTCGATGGTAGACTTCCTCCAGCAAATTTATCTGACTGTCCTCTTGGACCCTGCACTGTGCTGGGCGCTAAGGACGTAGGACTGAACAGGGTTGCTAGGGTCTCCATGCTCATGACAGTACCTCCTGGAATCATGGAGCTTTAAGTTGAAGGTTCTGGGAAGGGCCTCTCTTTTGCTCCAGAGAACAGAGGGCAGGCTGTGGGAGGGAGGGCCGGCTGTGGGGAGGAGGGTTAGTTGTGTTGGGGGAGGGCTGGCTGTGGGAGGGAGGGCAGGCTGTGGGGAGGGTTGGCTGTGGGAGGGAAGGCTGGCTGTGGGAGGGAGGGCAGGCTGTGGGGGGGAGGGGTGGCTGTGGGGGGGAGGGCCGGCCGTGGGGGGGAGGGGAGGCTGGAGGGGGGAGAGAAGGCAGTGGGAGTGAGGGGAGCCCGGG
>CABHPP010142838.1:8900-36759 GCA_902168425.1 Peromyscus attwateri
AAAAAAAAATGGGACAGAAGAATTTAATGTCATCAGGGAGGAAAGGTGACTGGTAGAATTTTAGCTTCATGCTGAAGCTAAGGTTGTCAGCGTCAAATCAACAGAGAATCTCCCAACTTTGAGGATGGTGTTAGTGCTCTGTCCTTCCCGCCATAGCCAGGAGTGTGACCAACTTTCTTTGATGTGGTGCAGCCAAAGGCCATTTGTTTTTATCCATAAGGATTTTAGCCAGCCATGATGGTATAGCCATCAGGAGGCAGAGGACTGTGAATTCAAGGTCAGCCCAGGCTACATAGGGTAACCGTTGAAAAAGATTTTATTGACCTCAAGACTAATAATTATATTAATAGTTAAATGCTGACTTGTGTAAGGTGCATAAATGAAGCTTGTTTGGGGCGAGTGTGTGGATTAGCACAAAGGGGATCTGACAAAAACTGAAAATTACTGCTGGGTATGTGCTTACACAAATACACATACACATCCATAATCAACTTAGTTATTTCTGCCACAATTCAGATGACATTTGATTGAAGTCTGATCATATCTGTCCCTGAAGTTTTGGAGAACTAACACCCTTAAAATATTGAATGTTGCGGGTCTTGCTGTAGTCCCAGCCGCTTAGGAGGCTAAGTCAGGAGGGGTCATTTGAGCCTCTATCCTGTGTCTCTGAAAGAAATCGGATTTTTAAATGCAGACTCTCATCGATGCCTCTTATTGGAGCTTCTCCCATCTCTAAGAACTTTATTGACATATCATTCATAAAATTTATTTATGTCATTGAATGCTTTTGATGCTAATATATTAGCACATTTTATTTTTCTATCTCTATTTTGTATAAGATAAAATACTTTTTTATATTTGACTTGTATCCAGAAACCTATTTTTTTTTAATCCCACTAGAATTTTTGTAGTTTTCACTGTGTGTTATCACCAAAGTTAATTTTATTTCCCCCATTCTTTCTATTTTCCTCTTCAAACTTGCTTAGATTTCCATGTCACTGCTCAACAGAAATGGTGATGCTGAGCATGGTTGTCTCAGTGGTGTGAAGGGTTAACATTTCACTATTAAACAGAATCTTGTTAGAGAGTATTGGTATCATATTTATAATGTTTGAAGAAAATGGACAAACTTTGAAAAAGAGCCAGAGTGGTATTTTGTGACTCAAAAGCATATTATCACAGATATTTCATTGAGCCAGGCATGGTGGCACATGCCTATGAATTGGGAGGCTGAGGCTGGGTGTCAGGATTTCAAGGTCAGCCTTGGCTACATGAGACTCAGTGTGGTGGTTTGATTGGGAATGACCCTCATAGCCTCATATGTTTGAATACTTAGCCCCTAATTGGTGGAACTTTTGGGGGAAGAATTAGGAGGTGAGGCCTTGTTGGAGGAGGTGTGTCACTTGGGGGCTAGGCTTTGTGGTTTCAGAAGCCCAGGCCAGGCCCAGTCTCACTGCTGTCTACATGAATAAGATGTAAGCTCTCAACTGCTCCAGCTCCATGTCTGCCTGTCTGCTGCAATGCTTCCTCACCATGATGCTCATGGACTCAGCCTCTGAAACTGTAAGCAAGCCCCAGTTAAATGCTTTATTTTCTAAGTTGCCTTGGTCATGGTTTCTCCTCACAGAAATAGAACTGTAACTAAGAAACTCTGCCTCAGAAATCAAAACAAACAGCCATTGAAGGGAGCAGACCAAGGGAGTTGAAAGAATGAGGCCTTCAAAAACAAGGGAAAAACTTAGAAAATGACGGAGTGAAACAGAAACAAAGGAGCCACATCTGAGGGATAGAGAGATGATTGATGGTTGCCAGCAGCTGTCTAAGCCGTGTGCTCCCTACAGACAATGCCAGCAATGAATTTTTCCAAAGGAATGTGTGAAGGGCTGTGAGTTTTCCTGAACTTCTGAACATCATCAATGCATGATTCCAGGAGCTGTGGTGAGAAAGAAGCAGTCTAAAGGCACCAACTCTCTCTCTTTTTTCTCCCTAGGTTTGGATGATGGCTTTCAGTTTTGATAAAATTAGACATTGGAAAGGGGGGGGTGATTTTTTCATATTCCCCTGTCAGCCTGAGACCCTCATCTCACAGTAGCTCAGGCTCTGTGAGACATTGTAGGATCTTTGCCAATGGATAGAAGGAAATGCTATCAGGACGCAGTATTTATTTCTAAGCAGCGAGATGCTCACCACTGTGCTAAGTGTCTTTGAGTGTCTTATCTCGTTTAATCTTCCTTAATTAGGATCACAGGTCCATTTCTCAAATATCCCAAGAAGAAATCCTAAGATACCTGCTCCTGATAGTTGGAATTATTAAAAGTGCATTATGGTGACACCTCAGATAAGTCCAAATCTCTTTCTGCCCTACCTGATCAAATATTCATTTCAAAATCGTGTGTGCTGAAATGAGCCATGAGGGAGTCAAGAGAATCAGCTATTCAGGTGGTGAAAATGTGTGAACGCAGCTGGCAGATGACATTCCAGAACGATGAATTCCCATCTTGTCCTTGTTGCTTCGGGCAACAACTGACAGACCTGACTGGTCATTGGCTTTCTGGTCCTGGCACTGACAGGAATGAAATTCTTCATGTCACAGACACTTACAAGCCATCCCTGCTAGGGTGGATACAGACGATGCTGGAGTGTTCTTCCTCCATGGAGATGTAATCAATATGGTCTGGAGTTCTTGACCTGAACCTATAATATTTTGGGCATTATAAAGGTGGCTTTCTATTATAAAAAAGATTATATTCAGAGTACTGGGGCTCAGTTGTGCATGGAGGACCCCCCAAACAAACAAATAGACAAAATAAATAGATGAATGAATGAATGAAATAAAGGTGTTGCTTGTGTTTGTTCTTCACCGTATTTAAGAACCTTTCAGGGTGATGGTGTAATATAGAGCATTGTGTCTTTGGAACTTTGGGTGGCAAGTTTCTGTATCAACTATGAAACCCTCCTGTTGACTTGCAGCAATCATGACTTTAATGAACAGCTTGTGAGTTTTTCAAATTTCATTGACCCAAATACCTAGATTTGAGTGGAAGCTTTAGATAACACTTCTGATTTGGCATTTTCCATACAGTCAGGAGCCACAGTGAAAACCTGAATGAGTGAGTGGAGTCTGTGGTATGATCCAAGGGCAGCCGCAAGGACGAGGATGGCGCTCGTTGTTCTGTGGACCAGAGCCTGTAGGATTCGTGATCAGGATCACTGTGCCTTGTGAAAAAGTAAAGTATAGGCAAGGAGAAGGGGAGGCGATGGGGATGGAGGTGTGTCTCCGACCGTTGTCTTGTTGCTTACCTTAGGATCCAGCCTCTGCTTGCCCCTTGGGAAAGGGGCAAGTGATGCCTTGTAACCTCTTTGGGCTAGTGGGATGGCTCAGTGAGTAAAAGCCTGAGTTTGTTCTCCAGAACCCACATGATGGAAGGAGGGGGTCATCTCCCACCTTCATATACCCCACAATACATGCAGAAATAAATGTAATTTTTTAAAACAAAAGGGTCTTTGAGGACACAAGTCATCCCTTCACACTGTGTTTTACTGCCACAGAGCACCGGTATGAACTTAATCACTGATTCCTGATCACACATGTGGCTTTTTATCATTAAGCGATCCGATGTCTGACCAAATCCCTAGCACCATTACTCCACTCAAGCTCCAAACTTCCCTTTATTAGGTTTGTCTTTTTACTATGGTCATTGTTCCTTTGTGAACAACAAATATTCTGTGGACTGTTTCAAGTTCTGTTTTCTATCATTCTTTTAAAATTGCGTGCTGGATAGAGATGGCTTGGCTGTTAAAGGCTCTTGCTGTCCCTGAAAAGGGTCTGGGTTCAGTTTATAGCACCACATAGTGACTCACAACCATCTATAATTCCAGTTCCACCCTCTTTTGACTCCAAGGACACCAGGCACACACATGTTACACACACATGCATGCAGGCAAAACATTCATAAACATGATCTTTAAAAATTAGGGGAAAAAACCTGCATGTGTTTACACAGAATGTTTCCTATGGAAAGCCAGCAATTCAGATCGAGGTGTTATAGCCCCCTACTCAGTGGTACTTTCATGTATTAGGTTTGTCTTTGTAGAGCATTGACTCTACCACACTTCTCTGCTCTCTAGGATCTCTGGTCAGGGCTGGTGAACACAGAATAAAGTAGGATGGAGCTTTCCTTCTGGCCACACTAGCTCGCCTTCAGCCTTCCTTGATGGACTCTGAGAACTTGTCACTGCAGCTAACCCATCATGGCATAGGATGCTGACATATGGGACTTTGATCCAACTTCTGTTTAGCCCAACATTGTTTTTTAAGAATTGCCAGAATTAGTAAGTCATTAGAATATTACCTTTTTCCGCTTACACTTTTGTCCTAGGCAACACCAAGAGAGGGTGCAGTTGGGTTTTGTCATGTTAACGGAATCTTGAGTGTTACACCTGGTTTAACTTGGGAAAGCGCCTGTTACTCTGTATATGCTCAGGGTTAAGACTGCCCAAGAGGGGTTGGGGATTTAGCTCAGTGGTAGAGCGCTTGCCTAGCAAGTGCAAGGCCCTGGGTTCAGTCCTCAGCTCTGACAAAAAAAAAAAAAAAAAATGACTGCCCAAGAAAAGCACGATGGAGCCTCCAATGGCTCCAGGTACTCCAGAGGCCAAAGAGAAGAGTCCCCCTGAGCTCAGAGGGACAACATGGGGACACTCTGGATAGATGTGGACACATAACACCCAAAGTTAAGCTTGAAATAGCAGCCAAGCTCACGGTTGGTAATATCTCCTTTAGGTGGGTGGTTCATACTATTTCAGATGAAGACTGTGTGCATGCCTAGGAAAAGGTTCTTTTACCCATGGTTTTCTCGACCTGCAGAGGTCTCAGGAAACCCTTGTACATTCCCCCCATGTCTGGAATTTCTAGCTGTGAATACCTTTGGTTTTTATAACCACAAGAAGTGCATGATCCTGTGACTGAGCCAGGGAGAACTTGCTGCGGTGTCTGAGGCTGTCTGCAGGCCTCAGCGCGGTTCTCAGTCTCACTTTTTACTCTGTTCACTTCCTTGCTTGTTACTTTCTCCTCTCTTCTTAAACATTTACTCTTGCCTTCCTCACCCAATGTGAAGTGTCGGGGCTATCATTTTCCTTTCTAGACCAAGCTCATGTTCTTTTTGGTCTTTTTTTTTTTTTTCCCAGAGCTGAGGACCGAACCCAGGGCCTTTCGCTTGCTAGGCAAGCGCTCTACTACTGAGCTAAATCCCCAACCCCAAGCTCATGTTCTTTATAGCCTATTGATTTCTAAATAGTTCCCACATAGCAGGGACTCAGGAGGGTTAATGAATTCAACATTTCAGCATGGAGCATTGGAAGTGAAATTTTACATCTGAATTAAATAGTAGTTACTTCTAGAATGGGAACCCAGAGACCCCAGAGCAGGGAGAAATGGAAATCTTCCTCTGGAATCTTTTAGACTGCATACATATATGTGAAAAACAAAACTTACTTTAAGTGCTTACAGGCTTTGTTTTGTGTTTTTAAAAAGCCACTGAGGTCCGGGGGTGTGAAATGACTGCTGCCTGTTGTTGCATCGGGAGTGGTTAGTCGTTAGTGTACATCCGGGGTTTCTTTGCATCTACCAGGACCTTGACTAGCACCTCAATCAAGACAACCTGGTTTGTATTCCGGAAATCATCAGGGTATACGTACATGTGTGTGTGTGGGAGCGTGTGTGTGTGTGTGTGTGTGTGTGTGTGTGTGTGTGTGTGTGTGACCTAGAAATTATCTGTAACACACACAGATTCTTTATTTTTATTTCATGTTTATGGCTGTTTCTCTTGAGTGTATGTCTGCAAATCATGCATGCCTGATGCCTGAAGAGGCCAGAAGAGGACATCAGGTCCCCTGGAACTGAATGAAGTTCAAGAGGGTTGTGAGCCACCATGTGGTTGCTGGGAATGAAACCTGGGTCCCCTGGAAAAGCAGCCAAGAGCTCTTAACTGCTGAGCTACCTCTCCAGCCCTACACAACCTTCTTGTTACCCAGTTTCTCGTGACATTAGCCACCCATATATTTATACTCAAGATTATGTACTACTGCGTACATCATAGCAGGAGAAATCCTGTCAGTTCCACTCTCAAACACCCAGTGGCAAAGCTCTCTGATGACGTTGTGATGATGTCAGACTCTCCTCAAGTGACTCACCTGGGTTCACAAGCAAATCACAGGGAAACCTTTAAGTAGTGAACAGGTGTTTCCAGCTAGGAAATCCACTATTACAGATAAGGGCTCTCCACATGGAAAAAACTTCCCACTAAAATAGTGATCACTCAAGGTCATATTTCTGTTCTGGCACCCAGTGGGAGAATGCAAACTGAAGAAATAGTAGTGTTTGCAGCTCACAGTTCCTCCTTCAAATCACGAGCCGAGAGCAGGGGAAGCAAAGTGACTCTGCTTCCCTGAGATATATTAATTGCTTTTTCAAAATATGTGTTAAAGCTTTTAAAAAGCCAAACACGCACTGATTCTAAATGGAGCTGACACCTTGATCCTCCATTGTGGAATAACATATGAGTGAGGAGTCCCCGTGGACTGCCATGCCCTACAATATTTATTACTGTAAAGATCGCAGAGCTCTTAGCTACTTGGAAACGTGTAAAGGCCTTTCAGATCCCATCCTCTTGACTTGTGTCTTCACATGTTAAAGTTAGGGCTGTTTTTTGTCACGTCATAGGGCCACTCAGAACTAGTCTTCCATCTCATCCTCGGAATATATGTAATAATACTTGGCTTTTCAATCAGTTTAAGAAAGAATCCAGATATGAAGGTATACCTGAGTTGTATGTGGTGCATGCTTTTAACCTCAGCATTTGGGAGCAGAGATAGACATATCTCTCTGAATTCAAGGCCAGCCTGGTCTATCCAGCAACACTGAGTACACAGAAATACCCTGTCAAAACAAACCAAAAATAGACCTTAGACATAAATACATTCATTTTTTCATCCCTTGGCCATTGATGTTTGGCAACTCCTAGCCAGTTTTTTATTCTTGTATTTTTTATATTTGCAAAATGGTAACTGTGTGGCTGCTGTGTTCAAAATACTAATAAGCCAACGGTCTCTGTGGTAATCCATCAGCTATTGTTACTGCTGGTGGAATCCCACTGTGGTTTGCTTTAACACATATATTTTCAAGAATAATTGTGTGCAAGAACCTCCTGAGGCCTCGGATGTAGCTAAGTTGGTAGTAGAATGGTTCCCTAGCAAGCAAAAAGCCATGGCTTGATTCCCAGAACCAAAGAAACCATGCATGGTGAAAATAGAAGGTTTAGAAGTTCAAGGTCAATTTTATCTACATAGTGAATTCTAGACCAGCCTGGGATTCACAAGGCACTATCACAAAACAAAAAACAAAACAAAACAAAACCCTATTGATATATGTACATTAGTAGATGCCCTTTTAAAAATGAAAATACTGGTTGTTATCATGAAAATTACTCCATAGTTTTTTATTAAACTTTTTATTACGTGTTCTGTTATTCATGAAAAATGAGTTGGTCTGGTTTATTCAATAAGATTAGTAACTTGCTTATAAGCCTTGAGTTCTGTGTTACATATTAAATTATGCATGCTAATTATGCAAATGGAACATAATAGCAGACACCATTTGTTTGATTGCCTGACAACAGGCTTTGCTGAGCATCTCCCTCATTCTTTTTAAAGTCTCATGCGGTAGTGGTAGTGTTTCTGTTTTCCAAGTGAAGGAGTGGTTCAGAAATGTTAAGTACATCATACCACTCCTAAGAAATTATAATTTACTTGCCATGAGCATATTTTATATAGCTCTTCATTGAAAATGTTAATACATGCACTTTTAGAATGGGCAGATCTGTACTGTAAATAAGTGACTTCTTATAAATAGGTGTGGGTTTGATTCCCATTCCTACAGCTCATAAGAAGAATACAAAACCACAGCCATTCACAACTGCCTGTAACTCTGGGTTCATGGGATCCACCTCCTTTTTTAGTCACCAGGCATGCACATGGAAAGTAAATTCATGCGCTCACACATACATGTAAAATAAAATAAAATCTTTTTTAAAACAATGCTAAATGCCTGTCTCCTGTGTTGTGAGAATTATTAGACTATGACAGTTAAAAGCTTCTGATTGTTGTTCAGGTGCCAGAGGGGCTCTTAAGTCTCTTCCTTACATTTCCATGATGATGATGAAATACGGAAAGCTTTAATTTCTTACGCATACTATATGCATTGTGCACATACACTACAGCCTATACTGTCGTCCCAGCCAATCCTTGAGAAAACACAGATATGGCAGCTCTTATGTGGTCCCTGGGCAGTTCTGTCCCAGAGCCTGTGTTAATCCCTAGGTGATTTGAAGATGTGTTCCAATAGGAAGATACTGGATTCGAGTCATATATGTTTTTAAACATAAACACAGTTTTTCTCATCCTAAAACAAGTAAATCTGTGAAGCCATTAAGATGACCAGAGCAGTGACCACTCTCCTGATTCCCACCGCTCACATTTCTGTGTCTGTCTTTGTAGGGAACTTGTTTATCCCTTTCCTCCATTCTGCTTCTGCCTTCCTCCTTCCCAGTCCCTGCCTTCTGATTCCGATACTCTTGTTCCGTGACTTGAAGTGGAAGTCTCTTGAGGATACTGGGTTTTCATTCTGGTCCCAAAGTGGACAGATTTCCCTGGACTGAAAACCCTTTCCTGGCATGTATTTGGCATTTGGTTTTGCTCCTGGGTGGGACTGTTGAGTGGGATCCTGGTGGTGCTGAGGCATCAGTGCCTTTGTTCTTGCTCTGTGTGGCTATGGCATTAGTGGTTTCAGCTCTTGTTGACCCTGCTCTAAGCCAAAGCTTTACAGCCTTTAAAGCACAGTGTGGAGTTTGCTATGATACATTGGAATGAAAGAAAAAAAAAAAAAAACTTCTCCAAAGTTACAAATGGTTTCATTTACCAAAATGACTATTTCACTTGGAAAGTTTTGTCTTTTCTGTAGAAATTCCAGGAGTTGGGTGGGCTTGGTGTCCTGTCTCACACTCCATCCCCACCCACACATTCGTGTTAGCAGATGCTAAGAGCTTTATTCCAGGTTTGGGGGAGGCAAAACCTTGAGCAGGGAACACTCAAGTCATACATTTCTGCTTTTATTTAAATGAAACATTTTGAAAATACAAATCTCTAGAATTTTTCCACTTTATATAACTGAATAAAGGAAAAAATGGAATTAAAATGAATGTGAGAAAGTAACCCTAGGATTGGGTTACTCAGTAGTGGCAGTTTGAGGAAACCTTGATGCTGCTGAGATCTGTGCCTTGTGCATCTGCACTTATCTCACACTTGAGTTACTGGACTAACTTACGGTCTTGGTTACTTAGGATTCATCGTCGCACCATGACCTTCAAATTAGAAAGCACTTGTTGAAGACTCTTTGAAGTGCTCCAACCTACTCTTTCAAGGCATCTAAGTCGCTAAAGAAATGAAATGTTTCTTCTCTTCATAAAAAAAGAAGAAAACTTCTTTAAACTTTTCTCCTAGGCCTGGGGAGATGGTTCAGTGGTTCAGAGCACTTGCTGCTCTTCTATAAATCCCAGGTTTGGTTCCCAGCACCCCTGTTGCATGGCTCACTACCACCTGTAACTCCAGCTCCAGAGCATCCAGCTCCCTCTTGTGGCCTCCATGGGCACCTGCATGCACACATGCATATACTCATACATGCATACACAAGCTTCTGAGAAGTCCACTGTTAGATTTTTGGGTAGCGTAAGTCCTGTTTGGGCTGTGTCATAAAGACAGAAGTAGCTGAGGAATGGTAGCTTTGTGAAGATTTTGTCAGCCTGTGTTCTGTAACATAATTCCAGAGGCCTCTGTGGCTTTGCTCCCACTGTGGGCTCAGCTGTGGCTCTTCATAAAGTCCCCGCCCCCATCTTTCTTGCTTCCCTTCTCATGAGAAGAAAACATTGAGTTGGGTGCCATTTGAATGTTCTCTACTAATAGTTATTGAAAACTGCCCCGCCACAGGGCACAGCTTCTTGGAACACTTCCGTGTACCAGCCCAGTTTTCCAACCAGGTGGTTTAACCCAAACCTGAACTTCGCTTTCTTTAGGCCTGTAATTCTTTTAAACCAAATGATCACAGCAGAACTTGGGAGGAGCCTAGTTTCATGTGTGAGGTTTTCAATAAAACCTAAGTGGAGTGTGGGTAGAAAACCAAAGCCATGAAAAGCAGTGACTGCTGACACCAGAGGAAAAATCTACAGACCTCTTACACCTCTCGGGTTCAGTGTTGGGGCAAAATGGAACGGAGGAAGGGCTCTATACGGTACCTAGGAGAGAAGTCAAGTGAAGCCAGCCTGGTTGAATTAATTTGCAAATACTGGTGAGATTTTAGACTTATTATTTATTAGTGGAAGGTGTGTGTGCACATGCCCATGTGTGTTTGTGCTCATTTAAAAGTTTTGGAAAATGCAGAGGAAGATACTTAAGAAAGTTTGGGGCTAGGAATGCATCTCAGTTGGTAGAGTGCTTTCCTAGAATGCAGAAAGCCCTGGGAATGATGGTGCAAGATGTGGAGGCCAGAGGGTCGGGAGTTCAAGACCACCCTTTCTTACATAGATAGTACCAACCCAGCCTGGGCTACATGAAACCCTGTCTTTAAAGAGGAGTTTAGCACCATATGCTTGTTTTCTACTGTGTTTACCTCGACCAAAGAAAATGGATATACTTGGGGCTGGAGAGATGGCTCAGAGGTTAAGAGCACCGACTGCTCTTCCAGAGGTCCCGAGTTCAATTCCCAGCAACCACATGGTGGCTCACAACCATCTGTAAATGAGATCTGGCGCCCTCTTCTGTATACATAATAAATAAATCTTTAAAAAAAAAAAAGAAAAAAAGAAAATGGATATACTAGTTTCCTTTGGGAAAAAGTCATTTTAGTTTAGAGATGTATTTGCTTTCCATTGAAGTCGAACATTGAAATATGTGTCAGTTATCCAGGTGTGGTGGTCCA
The DNA here is from genome assembly GCA_902168425.1 of Peromyscus attwateri. Lineage (NCBI taxonomy): Eukaryota > Metazoa > Chordata > Mammalia > Rodentia > Cricetidae > Peromyscus > Peromyscus attwateri. The sequence goes on from CABHPP010142838.1 coordinate 19,924, forward strand.
CACCCTTAATCCAAACACTGAGTCTAGACTGGTCTGCAAAGTGGGTGCCAAGACAACCAGGGTTGAAACCCTATTTTGAAAAACCAAATAAGCTTTCCTTTCTGCTGGGTACTGGCTGCTACTGTTGAAATGGGCAAGTTCATGAAACCCGGGGAGAGTGGTGCTGGTCCTGGCTGGATGCTACTCCAGATGCAAAGCCCTCATCATGAGTAACATTGATGGCACCTTAGACCATCCTGACAGCCATGCCCTGTGGCTGGAATTGACCGATATCCCTGAAAAATGACAGCTGCCAAGGGCAGGAAGAAAACTGCCAAGAGATCAAAGATCAAGTCCTTTGTGAAAGTTTATAACTACAGTCACCTCATGCCCACAAGGTACTATGTGGATAATTCCTTGGACAAATCTGTTGTCAACAAGGATGTCTTTAGAGACCCAGCCCTGAAACGCAAGGCTGGGGTGCGGGGGCAGGAGTGGTCAAGTTTGAGGAACAATACAAGACAGAGAAGAACAAATGGTTTTTCCAGAAGCTTAGCTTTTAGGTATATTTTTGTTTCCATCTTTAAAAAAACAAAACAAAACAAAAAAGCAAAAAAGACAACAAAAAAGAAAAACCAAATAAGTAGAAAGAAATGAAAAAAGGAAACATGTACTAGTTCACCATTGGCCATTAGGTTTTGCTGTTTTCTTTCCCTGCTGATTTAAGATGTATATGTGGTGTGTTATATAGTACACTTAGATATTATGGTGTTGCTGATGAGTCATGATGTGTAATGCATAGAAAGAGATAATAAAAAGGTTATTGGAATCGAATGTGTCTGAAGAAGGCAGGAAATTCGATCCCTAAAGATGACCCTTCCAGATGTTATTATTCCAAATACATCACAAACCTCCTTCCACACCAGCTTTTTAATGACTTCTGTTTTTCTTGATGTATGTTCTACAAAGTATGTACCCTGCCCTCAATTTTTATTACCCCGTCCTGTAAAGTTTGAGACAGTAATCATTGGTGCTGTGGAAGTCATTGAGCACTTGCTAAGGGAGTGATGCCCAGCCTAAGCTGGAAGGACCGTAGGAGGTGAGGTTTTCTTTCCTCCGACTATGATCGTCTTAGATACAGGGAACTGACATTGGGAGGTGACCCCACCTGGCCACCTCTACAAGGTGTCACATTTTGTAACAGAACTGCCATTCAGAGGTTTCTGCTTTTCAGCACCAGCTACAAAGCTCTTTCTAGAACACCACATAGCTTCTTCCACTTAAAAATTAATGTCTGTAGATGAAAAACTGATTTTTCTTTTGTGGAACCATAGTGTCTAACTTGCATAGGCAGGAATTATCCAGGAGACAGGTGTACTGTGGGACCCAATAGAAATAAAGCCCCTCCTCCCACCGGAATCTCGGCTGCTCTTGGTGGAGTGATACCTTACAGAGGCACAAGGAAGTTGACACTGGCCTACAGAGCACACAATGACATTTTAACATGTGCAGCTTCATGTCGTTAATTAAAATGGATGTCATGTCACCACAAATACCTTCCTATGCCCCTTATAACACTTTTAATTCCTAGCAACCACTTATGCATTCTCCGTCTTTATAATTTTATCATTCTGAGAGTGTTAAATACATTAAATCATACCATATGTGACTTCTTGATACTTCCTTTTCTATCCAGCTGAACATAATGCCCTTGAGGTAAATCTGAGTCGTTCCATATATTAATAACTTCCTTTGGGTTGGGTGGAGGGAAGCATGTGTCAGCATGTGTGGGGCCATAGGTTCAATCTTGGAACACCCCTCCCCCATTTTCCTCTTCATGGCTGGCTAGTATTCTGTAACATTGATGTACCACGGTTGATTCACCTATTTTAGGGCCTTGGTGTTGTTTACAGTTATGGCAAGTTGAAGTAACAGTGCCCTAAACAGCTACCTAAAGATTTTCGTTTGCCTGACACCTCATTGTAAGTGTATCTTTAATTTCACAAAACTGCCAAACTTTCATAGTGGTGGTATCATTTTCTGTCCTCATATGAGAGCTTCAGCTGTTGAGTGGACACTTACTGAAATGAAGTCTCTAGCAACAACTGTGGGCATACCTTTCTTCTAACTCTGTGCACTTTTGATCCGTGATTTTGCAGCTTTGTGCATATGGACACAGTGTTTAACTCACCTAGGATGTATTTATCCGCATGTTTTTATTGCATTTCTTTTATAGCTCTATTGTAGTTATGTGTATGGTACTATAAATATCTATTTTTCCTCCATAGGCTACCATTCATTATTCACCAGTTTGAGTGATAGTTTCCCCTTTATGGCTCTTTCCTCTGCTATTTCTAATGTAGTTATCTTTAAAATTAGTTATATCAACTTGGAATGGCATCAGGGAGTGATGTCACACATAACTTAGAAATTGAAACATCAGAAGAAATCCTGTTTTATTACCCCTGATCTCTCTGCCTACTTCCCTCCTGAGGCTCCGCCTTGCTCCTTTTCTGTGTGTTGGGAGACCTTGTTTAGTTGTTCTTCAGGGAGTAAATTCACCTGATTTTTCTTCATCTGAGATGCGTTTAATGTACCCGTTCCTGGAGGATGTTCCATCTGGGTGGGAATTCACAGTCCATAGTTCTTTCCTTTCAGCCCTCCAAAGATTGTGTGTTGTATCAAAACATCACACATATAAATATGTACAATCTGTGTGGTTAAACATAAAGCATTGAAATATATATCTGCCATTCCCTTTCTGCTGCCCTTTCTGATGAGGGATCTGATTGCATTCCAAGTGTGTCCATGCTCATCATGTTGGCTTGCCCTCCGCCTCCCTCTCAGCTTCTGTTCTTGTCCCTGCTCTTCAGAAGTTCAGTACTGGGCTGAGGATGTGGTGCAGTGGTAAGCACTTGCCTAGCTTACACAGCGCCCTGGGATCAATCCCAAGCACAGTCACAAACTAAAACTAATAAGCCTAATTCCTCCATGTCTTCCAATGGGCTTCTTGTAGGGGGGTCTGTTCAGCTTCTTCAGTATGTAGATTTGCATCTGCTTCAAAGTTTGAAGACTTGTCCATCATTGCTTTTCTAGAATCTTTTCATCCTACACCCTTCCTTAACTCCTGCCGTGTCTGTGGTGACAGACATGTAAGGACTGTTTTCTCTCTGTCTTGATTGTTTTGTTGTTGTTGTTCTGTGTTTCTGTTTACCAATCCTTTCCAGTCTCACTCTATTCTGCTGACCTGTAACTCCTGTGTTCAATGATTCTCCTGCCTCAGCCTTCCAAATTGTTGCCACTATGGGTGCATGCACTGTTCTCAACTCCCATGTTTTTTGTTTTATGGGGGGTTTTGTTGTTGTTATATCTTTTCATTCTAAAATGTCAAAATGTTAATGTACGTTTCTTCTTCTCTACTTCAGTCTCTCTGGAGAAAGAGTATTGACATGTAGTTGCAGTTGGCCTGGAACTTGCTATCCTCCTGCCTCAGCTTTCTGAGTCAAGAGATTACAGTACGTGCCATCACACATGACTGGGTGAACTTTTGTTGATGGCGGTCTCCAGTGTTCATCCATTCTAGGGGATAATGTCTCAGGCCTCTGGGGCTGCATTTTGAGGTAGCTATTGTTTGTTGATCTCTTTTCCCTGTTTTGTTTCTTATTCTCTATTAGCCCGACAAAAGTTCAGCATTGCTTTGAAACACTCTTGAGTGTTGGCAGTCTGTCGGTTCCTTCCGTTCTCTTTACTCTTAAATGATGCTTGGCTGCAGGTCTCCAGACGCAGCGCTTCACACTAAGTGAGACTGACAGTGAGGTGAGGCGGAAGCCATTATCTCACCTTTGCGCACACAGCCTGTGGCCCTTTCGTGTTTCATAATAAGCAGCATCAGCACTGAGGAACTTTTCAACACCTATTGACAACAGCGTTTCCCTGATTCAGGCTCAGCAAGGCTTTCACAAACTGATGACCTTATGCGGACAGTTGGAGCATAAAAAAAGAGAGCTATGCACAATCTCATGTCAATCTCTATTCAGAAACCCCAACCACAATACTAACCAAATCCAACATTGTAATAAAAGTCTTATCTACCATGATCAAATATGATTTCCTTCATATTTCCTGTGGACTATAATATATTGCTGTTAGTTGATACAATAAAAATGTACTCACAATGCTAAAAAGTCATTTGATAGGATTAGCACTTCTTCCAGTAAGTTACTCTGAGATAACTAGGAATAGAATCATGTATTCCTAATGGCAACCTGATATATTAAATCTCAAACTGACATTAGATTTAATAGGAGATTTGTTTGGAATTCTTCTTTAAAAGCATAAGAAAGCCAATCATATGCTGAGCATTATTATATAATTACTGTGGGTGTTCCAGACAATGTATTAATATATAAAACATAGAGGATCCTGGAGAGATGGCACAATGTTTAGTCATTCACTGCTCTTGTGGAGGACCTGGATGAGGTTTCTAGCACCCCCATGACATCCCACAGCTATTTATAACCCCAGTTCTGGAGATCTTGTGCCCTCTGTTCTCTGTGAGGATCTACACACATGGTGCACACAAACTCATGAAGTTACAAACATACACATGAGTAATACATTTTTAAAAAACAAAAGATAAAACTACAAAAAACCATCATCTGTAGACAGTACTTTTTTTTTTTTTTACCTTAAATTTCAAGACCATCAACTTTTAAAAGCTTATTGACTGGTCTTATCCATATTTTTTTTCTTTTGGTTATTTGAGACAGGGGTTCTCTGTGTAGTTTTGGTCCCTGTCCTGAATCTCGCTCTGTAGAGCAGGCTGGCCTTGAACTCACAGAGATCCGCCTGGCTCTGCCTCCCAAGTGCTGGGATTAAAGGCGTGTGTCACGGCTGCCTGACCAGTCTTATCCATATTATCACTATTTCCACTTAGGACTAGATATCTAATCTTTATTATTTCACCCATGATAGTAGAGGAAGACCATCATTCTTAAGGATGATCCCGGGAAAAACAATAGGGACTATATAATTAAACTTTATATAAGTTATAATTGTATGCTTGTTTGTCTTAGCACTTGAGAGGTTGAAACTGGATGATCATGAATTCAAGGCCAGCCTGGACTATACAGTGAGTTAGAATCCAACAAGCCGAACAACATAAATGTCTTAGAGTTAATATTTCTGTGATGAACATCATGACCAAAAGAAAGCTGGGGAAGGAAAGGGTTTATTTAGTATACATATTCCAAGTTGCAGTCCACTGAGGGAATTCTAGACAGGAACTCAAACCCCATGGGAGGTAGAAATGGAGGTAGAAGCTAACATATAGGCTATGGAGGAGTGCTGCTTACTGGTTTGCTCAGTCTGCTTTCTTACAGAACCCAGGACCACCCGCCCAGGGATGGCACCTAGTGGGCTGGTCCCTTCCACATCAATCACTAATTAAATGGTGGTGCACGCCTTTAATCCCAGCACTTGGAAGTCAGAGGCAGGAGGATCTCTGTGAGTTCAAGGCCAGCTTGGTCTACAAAATGAGTTCCAGGACAGCCCGTTAGTGTTAGTTAGTTTGAGATAGTGAGAAAAACACTATCTCAAAAGAAAAAAAGAAAAGAAAAGAAAATGCCCTATAGGCTTGCCTACAGCCTCTTATGGAGGCATTTTCTCAATTGAGGTTCCCTCCTTTCAGATGACTATTGCTTGTGCCAAGATGATGTAAAAGGCGTGAGCACAACATAGGACACCATGTCTCAAATAAGTAAATATAAAGAAATACTAACAAACACCATTATCTCTTCAAAGTAATAGATACCTATAAAGTACATTCTGAATATGCAGACTGTGTATTTTTTAAATGCAGGTATTTCTACATTTAGGGCTTTAATGCAGTCCCTATAAAAATACCAAATTTAGAATTCTGTTAGTCTTCAGTGCATCTGAAGATATAAATAGCCAACAGTTGCTAGCATGATAATGAGGAGGACATTTACTTCCCACCTTTAATGTCAAATAATTTCATTTACTTAAGAAAAATAAAATGTGTATTAAAGTCCATAAGCTTATAAGACAGAAGACTGTAGCTTTTTGTGAAATCTCCTCAGACTAGAAATTTAAATATGAACAAATTGTGAGGTCTGTTTTCAACATGGTGTTATTTGTAGACCATTTCTTTCCTTTCCCTTGAATTGAAAATCATCAACAGTCCCTGGTGTCCACACACACACACACACACACACACACACACACACACACACACCCCTCATCCTGCGTTAGTGTGATCTGGTTGGATTGTGCACCTCTCTACTCCAGTATGCCCACACCTGGAAGGCTAAAACAGAAGGAACAAGGTTCCAGGCTGACCTGAGCTGGGTATAACAAGACACAATTCAAGTTTTAAAAGTGAAGTAAAACTTCTTGCTACTAATATATTTTTGTTTGTTCCTTTATATATCTCTAGTTTTTTTTCTACATGATATACATATAATATTATTTTATGTGGATTCCCATAGCTATTATTAAAACAATTTACATTTGTTTATTTGTGTGTGTGTTGAGGGGCGGACTTTTGCACATGAGTGCTGTGCGTGCCGAGGCCAGAAGAGGGCATTAGATCCCCTGGAGCTGGAGTCACAGGCAGTTGTGAGTTGCCTTATCGATATGCATGCTGGAAACACACTCTTAGCCACTAAGTTCTAGGTGTCCTTTTTTCCTTCCACATTTAATGTGGTCATGATTTTAATAGCCAAAAGTCATGTATGTTACTCTTCCAGTGACTCATTCAGAATGGACAATTTTTAGTGCTTGAAATGGTTCGGTGAGTAAGGAAAGAGTTAGCAGAGTCTGATGTGGCTTGCGAATTGCAAGTTGAGCCCTGGAGGCTCCTCTTGGCTTTGAGCCAGGTAGCAAAACCTTCAGTTGATTCCTATGTCCAGACACTAGCTTAAGGGAAAGTATAGTGGACTTGGAAGCATCCTTTGGCTGTTGGCTGGAATAGCCGTGTGAGGAGCTTCCTAAGATGTGAGGCCCTGAGGGAGTTCTCTGAGTACATGCATTTTCACACATCTGCACCCGGCCAGGCCCCAGTGTGAGCATTAGTACTCAGGAATGCGTTGTGGACCGGGATGAGCGCCACAGGATCTTGGCAGGTCAGGACAAACATTATCTTGCTCCCATATGTTTTTTTAGGGTCTTAAAAGGGAAACCATACCCATTTCCTTAAACTGACATGCTGAATTTTCCCAAATACTTCAAAACCACTCTCAGTGAAAATAGATTTCAGAACACGTATATGACACTCATGTACAGCATCTTTCATCAGCACTACATTGCAGACCGGTGGAAGTTGGAGATCACAAGCAGTTTGCATTTATGCTTAAAATGCAAAACATGGTCTGACAGACGAAGACTATGAAGGATGGCATATTCTGAACCAGTCCTTTCTGCTTTTTCTCCTCGACATCTCCCGAAGTGCAGTATGTGCATGCAGCTTCCCAGGGATGGTGTCCTCCAGGTGGACACACCTCTCAGCATTGTAGCTGTATCTGATATTGATCCCACATGTGCAGTATGAAAACTGCTAGGATACCCTGTGAGGCCGAAAAGCTCCCACTTTCCTCAGTAATGATGACGCAGGGTAGATGAAGAGCATATCTGTTTTTTATCACTCTTGAACAAGTCCTTTTCACAGGGGGCTTGACATACAGTAGGCACTCATTAAATGTTGACTGACCCTTCTCCTTAGTCGTTCGTGGTCCCTCTAGAGAATGATGCGTAACCGACCCAGTAGTTTGGCTTCCTCCTCTGCACGTTTATTATTAGAAGCTACATAAAGAAACAGCACCTGTGTCAGCAACTTCGGGGGCCATGTGTCAAGGGTAGCAGTTTGGCTGGTTGTCCTGGACATCCAGGGTTACAGAGCAGCTCTCCTTTCATTCTGCTTCACACCCCGGCCCTCCTGAAGAACTGAGTCCTGGGAGTCATCTCTGGTCACTGTTTGCAGGTTTTATGAATGGATGTGGCAGTGTCACATATGTGCGTAAATCTGTACAAGTAGTTTTCAGTCTATCCGATGTTACTGAGAGCTTGTGTCTGAGAATGTGTCCCCTCCCTCACACATCAGCACACTCAGTCTGGAGCAAAGTCATACCTTTGACCTCGTTTCTTTCACATTGTTTTGTGTTTATTTAATACCAGTGGTTTCCTATTGCATTATTTAGATAAAAAAAATCATTTCTCAGGGCATAAGACCTCAGATTTTGTAGCACAAGTGGAACCAGTTATTATTTATTATTACTATTATTAATTCATTATTAATTTAATAATTCAACAATGGTTGGTCTTGGGTTCTTTGTCCTGCCATGTTTAACCACCAAGGTCATGTAGCTTTCCTTGGTCTGAATTTATCAGTCTAGAAAATGAGTGGTTATAATCTAACAATATACCTTTCTTAGTTTCCTTATTTTTTTTTTTTTTTTTTTTTGACAGGTTTTTTTGTGTTGCTTTGGAGCCTTTCCAGGAACTCACTCTGTAGCCCAGGCTGGCCTCCAGCTCACAGAGATCTGCCTGGCTCTGCCTCCTGAGTGCTGGGATTAAAGGTGTGCATCACCAGCACCCAGCTTTTCTTAGTTTCTTAATGTCCTACATCACGTTCTTGACCGTCCGCGGAGATCTTTGCTTTTGTATCTCAGTTCTTTATATCACAGTTTGTTAACGCTGGGGCATCGGCTCTTACAGGCTCTAGTTTATTTGGGGTTGGGAGTGAAATGGGGTGGGAAGTTATCTTCATTCTACTTAATTTTTTTTTATCTAGTTTTCTAGTTTTTAAAACACGAGTGATTTTTAGTCCTTTGAACAACATGGTTATAGTTCATTTTCTGTATGTTGCTCAGCTTCACCGAGGTGCCTGCCAAGTGATCCCAGGTGTGGGGTTGCAGCAGGTAATTTCCTCACCAGTAAGGTACAGATGCTTTCTGTGTTAGAAGATGCTATCGGCTCACCTGGCCTCTAACTGACAGAGAATCCTTTGTTTATTCATTTAGTAGGCAGATTAACCCTAATGAATATTGGCTTCCTGGAAATAGATACAGGTGACAATAGCAGATCCAGGAGTGGAGAAAAGGAAGACAAATTCCCTTTTCTTTCTTCGCTTACAAATAATGGTGGCTTTCATGAGAGAGTGTCTTAAATGAGAAAGGAATGCAAAATATTTGAACTAAAAAGTGTAGATTTAAATAATCGGCCTTCAAGTTTTCATTTGAATGTCTTCCTATGTAGATGTATATTCTTTTCAGAGTTGAAGACTTTCTGATTTTGGAAAACAACTTGAAAGTTTTATATTTTCATGACTTTTTCTCCCCTAAGATACTTCATGGTGTTTTCCCAGGTTAGCCTCAAATGTTTCACATTTACATGAAAACACTCAAACGCTGTCTGCCCGTTTAGGCAGAACTGTTCAGTTGAGCAGGAAACTTCATCCCTAACACGGTCTTGTGTTTAGGTGTTTGTGTGAGTTAGAGATAAGTAGCTTCCAACAGCCTTTCTGCACACGAAAGAAAACTGTCCCATGTGCTGTGCTTTTTTTTCCTAGGGTGCACACAGCCTCAGTTACATTAATCTGTTTTCTCAGAAGCATGGATGAAGCTGATATAGACATCAGAAGGGTATTCATAAAGGTATACCCCGAGTCCCTAAAAGTTCACTTAGCTATTGAACACTGAAAGAACACTCTGCTTTGTTGTAGCCTTTAGTGATTTTTGCAAAAGTCATTTTTATTATGTAGTTTCATGGATATTTGATGTAATTCTCAGTAACATCTGATGAAATGCCATGTTTGCAAATGCAGCTCTTAAGTTTTGCTGGTGAAGGATGGCGCTTTACAGCATTTTTCTGTGAATGGTTTGGGAGATCCATTATTCCCAAGGCAGGAATGTAGAGGCACAGATGTAAAAATCTCTTTACGCTCAACCAAACCTTTCCAGATCTTACAGCTATGATTTATTCTACACTCTCCAAAGACTTCCAAAATGTCTTCTTCTACATAACTTTATCCATTGGAGGAAAAGTGAAAATCTTGCCCACTCCGTGCTCTATGCTGGAGATGTGCTTTCCAGGATGCCTGCTACAGCTGGCTGCAAAATCTTTAGAATTTCAAGGAAGAAGTGGAAAAACAGAGTTCACCTTTGTGTGAAGGTTGAAAATTTATGAATTCTCCTAGTTATAGGGGTTTAGATTCTGTTTGACTGGTCTTACGGAGAATTCTGTATATTGTGAGGTATGTATGGAGTGGAGGCAGTAATAAATTCTGAATGAATCTTTTGGTTTTTACTTAAGATTACTTTATCCTTAAAACTAATGTTTTCATAACCTCTGACCAAATGCAGAAGATCCAACATACTTCCAAGGGTGAGATTTTCCCTTGCCTGTTGCGAGCAGCTTAACTCATCCCAGTTGTGTAGGGAAGTGCCTTGCATGTGGGGGCCTCAGCACTGTACTCACAGACCCTAGATTATCACGGGGCCAAAGCACAACCCTTTAGTGAATCCTCACTATTATTTACCTCCTAAGGTACTGAGGAGAGAAAAAGAAAGGAAAGTGATTGTGTCCCATCATCTTTGAGTAAACCACTGCCTTAAGATTAAATGGCTTTCTCCTCCTCCTTTTTAGTGAAAAACTGAAGGACAACAGTCATTATACGATTTTGTATTTTAAGTATTTTCATAATCCAACATAAATTGGCCCACCCAAGGATTATGTCTGTCTTGTAAGATGTGTTTATATAGTCATTGGGTGAAAGATTGCAGAAGTTGAACCACTGGTTTTGAAAGTTGAGCCAGACCAGGGAAAATCAGGATACAATTTGGCACTTACGGAGACGAAATGATTTCCTTTTTAGCTGTTGATTTCTACTGGGAAATGTATCCTTGGACTGAAAATTGCATCCGGAAAAATGTTTATGTAGCGTTTTTTCAAGTGACTGATTATTCTTCTAACCTTTAACATGAACTGTGTCTAATTTTGGTCTCTTAACTCTTTCAGGACTAGGGGCTTTTCCTTTGTGAGAAGCATTGCAGATTCATTTTATCACTTTGGACATAGAAGCATATTACTTACATGGTACCAAAATCATCAAATGTGTTAAGGTTTCTGGGCTGTTTTCCCAAGCAGATAGTAAAACACCCTGTGTTGCCTTTTTTATCACAGGCACTTAAGTTTTCTCTTATGGCAGACTTCAAGAGACTAGGTCAGTCTGCTTGAACAGCCACATCTACACTTCCCTGTCTCACCATCTCACAGGAGGTAGAAGTTGCTTGGCATTTTCTTGAGTGATATTTGATCCAGGTTGTTTTGACAAAGTTCAGTACTTGTTGCATTTTTCTCTCTTGCACATTTAGCGACCTTTCTGGCTAATCTTTTGCTAAATAATGTCTATTTCTGGTTGTATCTCTCTGCAAGACCTGGGTTGATGGAAGATTTAGCATTGAATTACCTCAGACAACCATGGGAGGGTGGCTTTGGTTACCATCTCTGACCATAGCTCCTGCTCAGGTCGTGATATGCAATGAATAGTTGCGAGTTACATTTTCTACTTGTAATTAATTCCTCAATTTCACTGACCCCATTATGTTATCAGGATATCATATCATTATCATGAGTAGCACAGCATATAGAAAGTTCTGTGGGAGATAGGATTGGAGCTTGATGGGGATTGGGAGACCCAATTGTCTGACATTCCCAGAGATGGAAATTAACAAGTGTTACCATAGTGAGAGTAAACTAGTCCCTGAAATCTAATAGTGTCCTGCTCAAAACATTTGGGATATTGGAGGATTTGGGGGGTTTTGATTAGGAATATTTACTCAGTTAAGCCTACATACACATGTATGTAGTACCCGAAAGTAAGGTCCTTCTGAGGCTTGAGCATTTCAAATGACGACTGTTTAAGCTGGCGTGTCCACCATTATCTGAAACTAATGCTTAGAACTTGATTAAGTGTTCCTCCCCCCTCCCCTCCCTCCTTCCTCCCCTCTCCATCCTTTTCTCTTTTTGCTTTATTGTAAAAGAAAAGAGACTAAAAATGAGAAGAATTGTATTGAAAATTACGCATTCACACATACCCTCTTGCCAACTGAAAAGGATGACTTACGAAGCATACTCCTGAAAATCTGACTGTGCCCAGGGGAAGTCCTTCTGGTAGATAGCCCTTTGAAGGGAAAATCTACACTGCATTTGTGTGGCTTTGGAGAAGATATCCCACAGAGAAACACCACAATTCCCACTGAGCTCGGAAAATGTGATTAAGGAATTTGAATGTAATTACCCCAAGTTTGGCTTTTCTTTTAAAGAACTCATTCATTTTAGAGATTCCTTGATAGTGTAAATCTGACAACTAAATCCGTTTTCCTTTTGGAAGCCTTCCACCAGTCAAGCGTGAGTCAAGGATGAGTACATAGAAGCAGCCCTGGAGGAGGGTGGCCTGAGCAGGGCCTGCTTTGACTCCACTCAGATTTTATCCATGGCTCAAAATGGGGAAGTGGGGACAGTGGGTGTGCAGAGCCTCATTCAGGTCCCCAGCTTGACTTAGATGATGTACAAGATAATGAAGTGCGTGCAGAGGGTCTGGGGCACCAGTAGACATTCAGCCAGATCACGCCATATCCATTGGCGCATCCAGCCATACAGCTGGAGAGGTGTTTGTATTTCAGAGACAGAATTTGATAAGTGATGGACAAACCCTTCAGTTCTTCTTTGTCCTGAGTCACTTGACAGCCATAGAGAGTCCTCAGCACTTGAAGAGAGAGCAAGTCAGCGAGCCTGCATAGACTGTGGCAGACAAACTCTCTTAGCTCCTTTGTGTTCCTGTGCTCCCGCCCGCCCGCCCGCCTGTCCTGTCAAACATCTGGAAAGCAGTGTGGCTGCAGTCTCCTCCCTGCAGGATTGTGCATTTACATCATTGTGCTAGCTGCTACATTTCTTTTCTTCTTTTTTTTTTCCCCAGGCGGGGGAAAAGGGCAACTTTTGGTCTGTCACAAGGTCAAGTGATGATTAGTGATTCCGTCTCCCCTAAACACATGGCTTGCCCAGGAAAGCTAAGTCAGTTTCCAAAAATTTGGTAACCATTAGAGTGCTTCCGAAGTCACTTCCGGATGTCAGGCCCAGGGTGGAGAGGGGCCGGGGCTGTATGGAGTGCTTGCCAGTTCTCCACCGAATGGATTCGGGTTGGCAGCTGATTGAGCCAAGGAAAGGCTCATGCAAGCGCAGAGCTGGACAGGAAGCCCTTTTGAAAGTTCTCTTGTGATAGAGATCATGAGATCAGGCAAAGAGCTGTGAACTCTGTGCTGCCTAGACCGTGTAGTTCTCTGCTGGGGACCTGAGGGGAGAGAAGAGGAAAGGGGATGAAAGGAGCTAGAAGGCCTAGGACATTTTCTGGGGAGTGTTAAAAAAATACGAATTTCTTTGAAGTAGAGTAGAGGACCTTAACAAATGATTGGAGTGTTGTTTGCTGTTCAACATTCTGAGGCCTCCATTCATTCACCTTTACATTCTTAACATGGTTGCCAACCCAGAAACCAAGAGCAGATCTCCTCCATTCTAACCTCCTTTTTATAGCTCTCAGAAGAGTGCTCTGCCAGGGAAAACATCGAGTTGAGCAAAGGTTGGAGTTTGGGAAGATGGACGTTTTATGATGATCAGCTCTGACAGCTTGGCCTGGTTGCCATGTGTCTCCGGGTCCTGTTGGTGGGTGGGTGTTTGTCAAGAATGAGAGTGTGTCTGCGTCAGGCTGCTTCATAGCAGCCAGATTGGATTTTCAACTTCTAGGGCTTTCGACATCTCTGAAGCCCCCTGGAAACAGAGGGGCTGTGCTTTGTTTGCATGGGGTCCTGCTGAAGAAGAGATTCCTGCCCACCTTTTATTCACCCGTGGACTTTTTTTTAAAAATATATCTTCCTTTGTCCATTTTTTTTTTTTTTAAGAAATGACTGATTGATTTATTCCAATCTCTCAGGGGTCTACAGGAGTCAAACTTAGCCATTGCACGCAGCTGCTGACTCAGTTGTATAAACCTGAATTGCAGACTTGAAATGAAAAGGAAAATGCCCATCTGTTGGCAGGAGGGTGTGTGGCTTTGTTAGACCAGCAGTGCCTCCTGTCTTGTGGGTTTTGATCATAGAGGTGATGCCATATTCCACAGCCTCGTCACCCATGCTGAGGCGTGCTGTCACCCAGACAGTTGGCATTGCAAAGATGGCACATTCGGGGTGCTGTCCCATGGCATCTGCCCAGCTGTAGCCATACACTTGGGAGACAGCTGAAAGACTGCCTTTACCAAGTTTATGTGACTGGCTTTTAATTTAGTATAACACTTATGTAAAGTTCATGCAAATGCTCATCAGTACTTAATCATCACCCCATAAGTATTTGAATTCAGACTCTCAGGGCTCCTTAAAAAGCCAGCAAACAAAATACCTTCCCAGTTAATTATGAGAAACCATTCACTACAATTTCCTTGTCATCTTTAACTCTCTTATATCCAAAAGAATAATCAATACAACCCTTAGACCCCATTCATCAGAATAACCACACAACTGATTCTTAATTACTTCTTGCCTGGAGCACTGTAGAAGTATCCAGATTGGTCCGAAAGCCATTGGGCTCTGTAACTGTGCCGCTTTCCCTGGTTTATCGTGTGCAACCAAAAGGAATTCTAGCCACCACGTAGCTTTTACCGTCTCACTTCTGGCCTCAAGGACCTTTGCTTGCTGACTTTTTAAAGCCTGACATTCAAATGTTTGGAGTGGAGATGTAAGTGGTACTTGCCTTACACTCCTCCCTGAGCATCCTAGAGTCACCAGGAAATGTTTCTCCGAAGGTCTTTTGCGTTTTCATCCCAGAATCATGACTGATGTTGAGTTTCAGTTCCAAAGGGGAAAGCAGGGGCCAGTCGTGTGATGTAGAGTAGATAGGAGGTGAGCCTTGCTTTCATGCCTTCCAGGTCCTTAGCTGTATATTGTAGCATCTTCAGTAAAATTTGGATAACACGAATATTCATGTCTCTGAACCACACATGCCTGCCTTGGAATGGTGCTCCTCAGTGTAAAGGACAAGGTCCATGAGGGCCAAGCCATGTGGGAGATGGCATCACATGAAACTTCACAGACACAAAGAGGCAGGATGCAGTGTAGTCAGAACAACGATACCTCTTGGCCTCTGGGCAGGTGACTTATAAACAGGTATTTGGCTGAGGGCTACCTATGATGTTTTTCAGTAGCCCAACCCTCTGGTAGGTAGATTAAAAATGTTTTAAATTTCTCATTAGGAAAGTTGACATCTATTTTGGAAGTCATGGACTCATCTTTTAGCTTGCTTATTTGCATAATCCCCATATTCCATAGCAGGCCTTCTGTCTTAATGTCATAGAAGGACTTGCCACAATACTAGTCTATTTTCCTTTAAAAAATAAAGTTAGTTTTCTGTATTTTCACAAATCTTTTTAGTGCTCTAGCCCATTAAAACACTTAGAAAAAAAAGTTTTCATTCAGCTTTTGACCCATGCCTAAAATCTAAGGTTGTGTGTATGGTGCATAGAAACCAAGGATCTAGAGAATGGTTTTCTTATATCAGTTATCCTGCACATCAGATATTTCATTATGATTCATAACAGTAGCAAAAGTACAGTTTTGAAGTAGCAAATAATTTTATGATTGGGGTCACTGCAACACGAGGAACTGTATTAAAGGGTTGAAGCATTAGGAAGATTGAGAACCACTGCTTTAGAGGAAACCCTGCCACTAGCCAGCTCAGTTGACGTATTTAAATAAATAATTAATAATCTTTAAATGATTATATTTAACTTAGGTTATTTCTTAGACGCTTTCCAAGAAAGAAAATACTACGTCTTTATAACTTTTTGATGCTGAGTTTACTGAAGTAAAGTACATACTAGAAGATTCTTAACTCGGAATGATGGTGTTAATTTAATTTATCTGAGGCTCCTCTTTCTTGGAGCTACCAAGTTATGATTTAGGTGTGAAACTATTGAGGCTACAAATTACAATTCATTAAATAAATTCATGATCATTTTGTAGTTAAAATGAAATGATATTCCAGACTTTTGTAATTAAGTCTGATCAGTTTGTTTTTGCCATTTAAAATAATTCCTCTGCTTTGGCATCCCTGTGCCCCACACTGACTTTTTCTGCACAGAGGCCCTTCTTTCTCAAGGCCGATGGGCCTCCCAGCCTTTTCAGCCATGGTGGTAGTGGGCACTTGTCTGTTTTTCTTTCCCTTAAAGTGCTGACTAGCGACTTGCGGTGTGGATTCTGATTTATCGCAGAGCAGAGCTGCCCCTGGGGGCTGAGCAGAAACACTCATGAAGGAACCCTGATTAAAAAGAGTGGTAATGAAGACAAATGTCTGAGGGGAGTTGAGAGAAAAGCAGTCCTTGGCTTTCTCTGGAGCTCCTCTGAGCTTCTGAGAAGGAGGTGGTGGAAGCCAACGGAAATACTTCTTTGTTGTTTATTTCTCATGGCGATGGAAAGGGTTTTCCTTCTCTCCTGGGTGTTCTAATTCTCACTTGTTAACTGCTTTTCATGCAGGGCTGCAATTAACCCCTGGCAGATGCCTTGCCGTGTGCCCCCTCGAAGCCACTCCATCCCCAAGAAGTTTTTAATGCTTTGACCTATAACCATTTTAAAATTCTTTAGACTTGACACTTTCGCCTACTTTCTCAGATCATTAAATCACACTTCTGTTTTTACTTTTTTTTTTCTAGTGATTTTTACTAAATCTGATGGTAGGTGCCCATAATCACCTTCCCTTCTTAGTATTTTTACAGGAGAGAATGCTGACGGGGGGGGGGGG
>CABHPP010142839.1:0-17833 GCA_902168425.1 Peromyscus attwateri
ATCTGGTAGAATTCTGCACTGAAACCATCTGGTCCTGGGCTTTTTTTGGTTGGGAGACTTTTGATGACCATTTCTATTTCTTTAGGGGTTATTGGTCTATTTAAATAGTTTATCTGGTCTTGATTTAATTTTGGTATGCAGTATTTATCCAGAAAATTGTCCATTTCTTCCTGGTTTTCCATTTTTGTGGAGTACAGGTTTTTGAAGTATGATCTGATGATTCTCTGGATTTCCTCATTGTCTGTTGCTATGTCTCCCTTTTCATTTCTGATTTTGTTAATTTGGGTGCTCTCTCTTTGCCTTTTGGTTAGTTTGGCGAGGGGTTTGTCTATCTTGTTGATTTTTTCAAAGAACCAACTCTTTGTTTCATTGATTTTTTGTATTGTTCCCTTGTTTTCTATTTTGTTGATTTCAGCCCTCAATTTGATTATTTTCTGGTGTCTATTTCTCCTGGGTGAGTTTGTTTCTTTTTGTTCTAGAGCTTTCAGTTGTGCTGTTAATTCATTGATATGGGATTGCTCCATCTTCTTTATGTGTGCATTTAGAGCTATGAATTTTCCTCTTAGCACTGCTTTCATAGTGTCCCATAAGTTTGGGTATGTTGTACTTTCATTTTCATTGAATTCTAGGAAATCTTTAATTTCTTTCTTTATTTCTTCCTTGACCCATTGATGTTTCAGGTGGGCATTATTCAGTTTCCAAGAGTTTGTAGGCTTTCTATAATTTTTGTTGTTGTTGAAGTCTAACTTTAAGGCATGGTGGTCCGATAAGATACAGGAGGTCATTCCAATTTTTTTGTATCTGTTGAGATTTGTTTTGTGGCCAAGCATGTGGTCAATTTTTGAGAAGGTTCCATGGGGTGCTGAGAAGAAGGTATATTCTTTTGTGTTAGGGTGGAATGTTCTGTAGATATCTATTAAGTCCATTTGAGTCATAACATCTGTTAGGTCCTTTATTTCTTTGTTAAGTTTCAGTCTGGTAGATCTGTCTTTTGGTGAGAGTGGTGTGTTGAAATCTCCCACTACTAATGTGTGGGGTTTGAAGTGCGTTTTAAGCTTTAGTAGTGTTTCTTTTATGAAAGTGGGTGCTTTTGTATTTGGGGCATAAATGTTTAAAATCGAGACTTCATCTTGGTGGATTTTTCCTGTGATAAATAGGTAATGTCCATCCTGATCTCTTTTGATTGATTTTAGTTTGAAGTCTATTTTATTAGATATTAGGAGAGCTACACCAGCTTGTCTCTTAGGTCCATTTGCTTGAAAAGCCTTTTCCCAGCCCTTTACTCTGAGGTAGTGTCTGTCTTTGAAGTTAAGGTGTGTTTCTTGTATGCAGCAGATGGATGGATCCTTTTTCTTATCCATTCTGTTAGTCTGTGTCTTTTTATAGGTGAGTTGAGACCATTGATATTGATGGATATTAATGACCAGTGATTATTATTTCCTGTTTTTTTTGTGGTCGTGTTATGTTGTCCTTCTTTGGTGTTTGTTGGTGTGGGTTTATCTATTGCCTGAGTTTTCATGGGTGTGTTTAGCTTCTTTGGGTTGGATTTTTCCTTCTAGTGCTTTCTGTAGGGCTGGGTTTGTGGATAGGTATTGATTAAATCTGGTTTTATCATGGAATATTTTGTTTACTCCACCTATGGTGATTGAGAGTTTTGCTGGGTATAATAGTCTGGGTTGGCATCCATGGTCTCTTAGTGTCTGCATAACATTTGTCCAGGACTTTCTAGAGTTCATAGTCTCTATTGAGAAGTCTGGTATAGTGGTATTCTATTTGTACTGAAATGTGATTTTATTTGTATGTTAATAAATAAAGTTGCCTAGGGGTCAGAGCTATTAGCAAGCCATAGAGAAAGCCAGGGCGGTGGTGGTGCACGCCTTTAATCCCAGCACTTGGTAAGCAGAACTAGGTAGATCTCTGTGTGTTCAAGGATACAGCCAGCATTGGAGACACATGCCTTTAATCTCAATACCAGCTCTTCTAAAGCCTGGAGTTTCTCTGTTGTTAAAGGCCATTGCTGAACCCATACAGGTTTGTCTGTTAACCATTTTAAAGGTAGAGCTGTTGGTGTCTTTGGGAGATCATCAGTTGTTGTGCCCTGCTCTTGTATAATATGGATGGCTGGTGACCACTCAGAATAATGCCTTCTAATATTTCTCTCAGAAACATGTGCTAGTTTATTATTTGTTTCTGAGACTGGAGGGATGTTAATCTGAGTATTCCATTGTTGCAACAGGTCTCGACCCCACAGGTTCATAGCTATGTTAGCCACATATGGCTTTAATTTACCTCTCTGTCCTTTTGGACCTATACATTCGAGCCATCTGGCACTCTGTTTTACTTGAGATAATGTCCCAATTCCTAACAGTTGAACATTTGCCTCCTGAAGAGGCCAAGTTGGATGCCAAAATTCTGGTGCAATTATGGTAACGTCCGCACCTGTGTCTACCAGACCAGACAACAAAACACCATTAATTTTTATCGTTAATTTTGGTCTTTGTTCATTAATAGAAGTTTGCCAAAAAATTTTCTTTATGCTTTTTCCTGAATTTTCTATTCTCTCTGTTTCATCATCCTGACCAGTATGATTTATTTCGATAGGCATTTGGTTATTTAATTGCTCAGAGCAGGGATTTCCTCTATGACTGCAGGAAAGGTTTGAACTGGATTTGCTGTGGGGGCCTCCAAGAGGCCCCTCTGGGAGTTTCCTGAAGCCTGAGGCAAAGGATTACCTTGTCTGTCCCTTGTTGATCTGCATTCATTGGTCCAGTGTTTTCCCTTACCACATCTTCTGCACACTCCAGAAGGAAGGGGCATTCTGTTACCATTGTCCCTTGAAGAAACATTGTTCCTAGGAATGACCTGTTTACAGTCCCTTTTCAAATGTCCTTGCTTTCCACATCCAAAACATCTAACATTCCTCAAACCTTTTGAAATCGCTTCTCCTACCCACATATCATCATGGTCATGAGACTCCACATTAACTGTGTCCCTAATCCAGTCTTCCAAGGGTGCAGATCTTGCCTTTAACAGCCTGATTATTCTTTTGCATGCTGCATTCGCGTTCTCAAAGGCCAAAGATTCAATTATTATCCGACTAGCTTCTGAATCGGGGACCATTCTCTTTACTGCTGAAGCCAGTCTTTGTAAAAAAATCTGTGAAAGATTCTTTTGGGCCTTGTGTAACTTTTGTAAATGACTCAGCTTTTTTTCCTGATTCTTCAACTCTGTCCCATGTATTCAAGGCTGCCGTTCGACATAGAATTAAGGTTTGGATATCATATAGACATTGTGTGTGTACTGAAGCATATTGGCCTTCTCCAATAAGCTGATCCTGGCAGACTTGTATTCCTTTATCCCTCCATTGTTTTTCTATGTTTTTAGCTTCATCCTTAAAATAAATGTGCCACTGGAACTTCTGGCTTGGCTCTAGAACAGCCTGTGCCAAGTCCCGCCAGTCCTGGGGTGTAATCCTATTATATGTTGACCAAGAGTTTAACATTTGCTTTACATATGGGGAATGCATGCCATAAGATACTATTGCCTCCTTAAACCTTCATAAATCCAACATGTCAATTGGAGCCCAAATATTTTGTGTAGTCATTTGATCAGGCGACTGCTGTACGGTTACCGGATAATTTAAGGGTGACTGTGTGAAAACAGGCTTTCTTTCTGTAACCTTATGATCCACAACTTCACTCTTAATTTCTTCTGTCTGAGTTTTTTCAGGTTTAACAAGTTTTTCTAAAACTGTCATTCTGGCACTTAAATTGACTATCTTTTTAAACAGTAAAATGTGTTTAAACATAGTTACAAACTGCATAATCCGATCAATAGTAATCATCCCATACAGTTGTTCCATTGTCACACTGCCTAAAATTGCAAACAAAGCCCAATTTTCTTCCAATGCACACAGAAAACCCATTTTTTTTAATGTGGAAAAAATTTCTCTGTTAAATAGTTTCCTTTAAAATATTTGATATGTTAATTGACTTACCAAGTCTGCGCAGAACAGTAGAAATCTGAGGGAATTTCAAAACAGCCACCTAGCGTCCAAGGTGAATCGAGAGAGAGAGAGAGAGAGAGAGAGGGAAAGCGAGCAAGAGAGCAAGCAAGAAAGCGTAGCTACTAAAAGCTTAAATCCAGCCACGTGTTGTGGCTTGAGTGAAGTCAAGCCTGGGCTGCGGCTTCCTTAAGCTCCCACCACGTGGTTGGCTTTACAGGCAGGGGCCCTGTTGGCAAGGCAGGCCTGAGTTGTTTGTAGCACCGGCTTTAAGTTAACCGCTTGGGGCCTGAGGCCAAACCGACCTTGGCCCTGGCTAGAAAGCTGCCGTCTGGAGCCAACCGCCGAGGCGGGAAAACGGACAAGCCATGGACCCGCCTCAAGTCAAGCGGTTTCTTATGGATTCTTGTCACGTTGGGCGCCAAATGTAGATGTAACCAACCATCTTATTAAATAAGAAACACAGAGCCAATGTAAAGATGAAAACCCAAGAGGTCAGAGCTAGGAGCCTTACCCGCTTTCCGCCAGCTAGCTTCTCCAGCCAAGAGACCTCTCCGAAAAAGGGGGGTATTTCCTGTGCATTTGTCTTTAAATAGAATTCTGTTCTGCCTTCTCATTGGTTGTAAACCCAACTACGTGACTGCCTTGTCACTGCCTCTCTGTACAGACCTCCAGGTCTTCTATGGCTGGTATTGAGATTAAAGGCATGTGTCTCCAATGCTGGCTGTATCCTTGAACACACAGAGATCTACCTAGTTCTGCTTACCAAGTGCTGGGATTAAAGTTGTGCACCACCACCGCCCTGGCTTTCTCTATGGCTTGCTAATAGCTCTGACCCCTAGGCAACTTTATTTATTAACATACAAATAAAATCACATTTCAGTACAAATAGAATACCACTATAGTCTGGTGTTATTCTGATGTGTTTGCCTTTATATGTTACTTGGTCTTTTTCTTTTGCAGCTCTTACTATTTTTTCTTTGTTCTGTATGTTTAGTGTTTTGATTATTATGTGGCAAGGGGACTTTTTTTTTGGATCCAGCCTATTTGGTGTTCTGTAAGACTCTTGTATCTTCATAGGTATTTCTTTCTTTAGGTTAGGAAAGTTTTCTTCTATGATTTTGTTGAATATATTTTCTGTGCCTTTGAGTTGGTATTCTTCTCCTTCTTCTATCCCTATTATTCTTAGGTTTGGTCTTTTCATGGTGTCCCAGATTTCTTGGACGTTTTATGTTATGACTTTTTTGTCTTTAGCGTTGTCTTTGACTGACGAATCTATTTTCTCTATTGTGTCTTCACTTTCAGACATTCTCTGTTCCATCTCTTGTATTCGGTTGGTTATGCTTGTTTCTGTAGTTCCTGTTCGTTTAGTCAGGATTTCTATTTCCAGCATTCCCTCAGCTTGTGTTTTCTTTGTTGTCTCAATTTCATTTTTCAGATCTTAGAGTGTTTCTTTCATCTGTTTAATTATTTTTTTCTTGGCTTTCTTTGCTTTCTTTCAATTTTTTGTTTGTTTTTTCTTCCATTTCTTTAAGGGAATTCTTTTATTTCCATTTTAAGGGAGTTTTTCATTTCCTCTTTAATGGAGTTTTTCATTTCCTCTTTAAGGGATTTTTTTATTTCCTCTTTAATGGAGATTTTCATTTCCTCTTTAAGGGCCTCTGTCATCTTCTTAAAGTCATTTTTAAGAGTGATTTCTTCTGTTTCTTCTGTCTTGGTATGTTCAGGTCTTGCAGGTGTAGAATCACTAGTTTCTGATGTTGCCATATAGGTCTTTATATTGTTGCCTGTATTTTTTTTTTTTTTTGGTTTTTTCGAGACAGGGTTTCTCTGTGTAGCTTTGCGCCTTTCCTGGAACTCACTTGGGAGACCAGGCTGGCCTCGAACTCACAGAGATCCGCCTGCCTCTGCCTCCCGAGTGCTGGGATTAAAGGCGTGTGCCACCACCGCCCGGCGTTGCCTGTATTTTTGCACTGGCATCTACTCATCTCCTCCTCTGCCCGGTGCAGGTGGTGTCTTTGTCTGAAAGTGCCTCTCTTGTTCTAATTTTTAGTCTTGGTTCACTAGGAGTTCTTGGTTAAATTGGTACTGTTGGGCTGTTTCTTCGGGAGCAGCTGATCTCCGTCGGTGAAGTATATACTTATGATTCTGGTGATCTGGTTCAGTGGCTGTGCGGCACCGTCTTCTGTGTTCTCAGGTCACGTTTTGCTCATTCGTCAACTCCTCAGCTGATCTTGTTTCCTCAGACTTCAAACTGTAGGGATCTGAATCCTCTCCCAGATGGATTTCAGCTGAGCAGGGTAGTCTCACCAACATCTCCAAGTTGTTGGGTTTCACAGGGTCAGCAGCTGGGCCCTGGGTTGGCCTCAGACAGCGTGTCAGATTCGTTGTGGTTCCGTCCCACGGAGATAGCTTCTTCCCCAGGTGTTGGGATTAAAGGCATCCCTGTTCCAAGCTCCTGATTAAGAGCTTGTTTTCAGTAACTCTTCACCGGGTAATAGCTTAGTTTCTGGTCTTTATTGCAACTGTGTTTTGGCTGCCCACCCGCCTGCCTCCACGTTGGGCCTGCCTTCCTCCGTTTCAGGCCTGCCTGCCTCTGTCGGCTGCCTCTGCGTCTGTCTGCCTCTGCCGGGCCTGCCTGCCTCTGTGGGCTGCCGCTGGGCCTACCTGCCTTTCCTTCAAGACTTTTATCATTAAGGGATCATGTGTTTGTCAAAGGCTTTTTTGCAGCTGATGAGATGATCAAGTTTTTTATTTATTTATTTGTTTGTTTGTTTGTTTATACTTTCAGTTGGTTTGTATGGTTGACTACATAGATTGATTTTAGTTTGTCGAACCATCCTAGCATCTCTGGTATGAAACCTACTTGATCATGATCTTTTTTTTATATGGTCTTGGATTTGGTTTGTGAGTACTTTATTGAATATTTTTCCATCTGTGTTTCTGAGGGAAATTGGTCTGTAATTCTACTTGCTGATTCATTGTGTGGTTTTGAAATCAGACTGACTGTGGTCTCATAAAATAAATTTGGCAGTGTTCCTTCTCTTTTTATTTTCTGGAATAATTTGAGGTATATTGGCAGTAACTCTTCTTTGAAGGTCTGTTAGAATTCTGAGCTAAAATCATCTGGCCCTGGGAGGTTTTTATTTTGGTTGTGAGATTTTAATGACTGCTTCTCTTTCTTTGGGGGTTCTAACTCTATTTAAAATCTTTATCAGATCTTGATTTAAAATTAGTATACGGCATGTATCAAGAAAATGTCCAAATTTTGTGGAATAGAGATTTTAAAGTGTCACCTAATGAGTCTTTCGTTATCCTTGGTGTTTGGTTTTATGTCCCCCTTATTGTTCCTGATTTTATTAATTAGGATATTATCTCTCTGTCTTTTTCTTAGGTTGTATAAGGGTTTATCTATCTTGTTGATCTCAAGAACCAACTCTTTGTTTCATTGATTCTTTGTTTCTATTGTATTGATTTCAGTCCTTAGTTTGATTATTTCTTGGTATCTTCTCCTCTTTGGTATGCTTGCCTGAATTTGTTCTAGAGCTTTCAGGTATACTGCTAAGTTGCTTTAATAAGATTTCTCCATTTTTTATATAGGCACTTATTGCTATAAGCTTTCCACCTAAAATCACACTCATTATATCCCATAAGTTTTATATGTTTGCATTCATTTTCATTGAATTCTAGGATCTTTTATTTCTTCCTTTATTTCTGTCTTGACTCATTAGTTATTCACTAGGTAATTGTTCAGTTTCCATGAGTTTGTAGGCTTTCTGTTGTTTCCATTCTTGTGGAAATCAAGCTTTAATCCATACTGGAGTCATATGATGAAAAAGATAATATCAATTTTCTTATATCTTTTGAGATTTGCTTTGTGACCATGCATGTGGTCAATTTTGGAAAAAGTTTTGAGAAGATGTATTTTAATTTTGGTTTTGGATAAAATATTCTCTAGATACCTCTTATTTCCATTTGGTTTATAATGTCTGTTAGCTCCAGTATTTGTTCAATGACATATTCATTGGTGAAAGTGGGGTATTGAAATCTCTCAATATTAATGTGTGAGTGTTGATGTGTGATTTAAGTTTTATTAATGTTTCTTTTACAAACAAGGGTGCCCTTGCTTTGAGGTCATTTATGTTAAGCATTGAAACATCACCTTGATGGATTTTTCCTTTGATGAATATGAAGTCTCCTTCCCCAACTATTTGATTATTTTTGATTTGAAGTATATTTTGTTAGATATCAGAAAGGCTGCATCAGCTTGCTTCTTGGGTCTTTTTTCTTAGAATACCTTTTTCAACCCTTTATTCTGAGCTGATGTCTATCTTTGAAGTTGAGGTTTTTCTTGTATGCTACAGAAAGATGGATCCTGTTTTCATATTCATTTTGTTTTCTGTATCTTTTTATTGGGGAATTATATCCATTGAGACTGAGAGATATCAATGATCAATAACTGTTTATTCATGCTGTTTTGTTTTTGATGTTGTTGTTATTGGTGATGGTGGTCTCTCTCTCTCTCTCTCTCTCTCTCTCTCTCTCTCTCTCTCTGTGTGTGTGTGTGTGTGTGTGTGTGTGTGTGTGTGTGTGTGTGTGTGCTTCCCTTCTTTTGGGTTTGTTGGTCTGAGATTATTTATTTCATGTGTTTTCCTGGGTGTAGCTAAACCTCTTTGGGTTGGAGTTTTCTTTCTAGTATCATCCAGAGGGCTGGATTTTTAGATAGACATTGCCTAAATTTCACTTTATCATGAAATATCTTGTTTTCTCCATCTATGGTAATTGGAAGTTTTTCTGGGTATAATAGTCTCTGCTCCATCTGTGGTTTCTTAGAGTCTACAGAACACCTGTCCATGACCTACAGGCTGTGAGAGTCTCCATTGAGAAGCCGGGGGTTATTCTAATAATTCTACCTTTAAATGTTATTTGTACTTTTTCCCTAGCAGTTCTTAATTTTCTTTCTTAGTTCTGTATGTTTAGTTTTTATTATTATGCAGCAATGGACTTTTTTCTGGTCCAATCTATTTGATGTTTTGTATGTATCTTATACTTTTATAGGCATCCCATTCCTTTAGTTAAATAAATTTCTTGTATGATTTTGTTGAAAATATGTTTCTAGGCTTTGGAGCTGTGATTCTTCTCTTATTTCTATTCCTATTATTCTTAGGTGTGGTCTTTTCATAGAGCCCTAGATTTCCTGGATATTTTGTGTCTAATTTTTTTATACTTAACAGTTTCTTTAATCGAAGAATCTATTTCTTCTATTGTATCTTAATGTCTGAGATTCTCTCTTTCACTTCTTATATTCTGTTGGTGAAGCTAGTGTTTAAAGTTCCTGTTCACCTCTCTAGATAGTTCATTTCCATAACTCCCACAGTTTGTGCTTTCTTTATTGCTTCTTTTTCCATGATCAGGCCTTGAAAATTTATACTCATTTCTTCCGATGTTTTGTTTGTCTTTTCCTCTGTTTCTTATTCATTCACTTCCTCTTTAAGGACCTCTATCATCTTCATAGAGTCAATTTTAAGGTCTTTTTTGTGTTCAGCTGTGTTGGAATATTCAGTGCTTGCTGTAGTAAGATAGTTGGGCTCTTGTGGTAACATACTGCCCTGACTATTGTTGATTGTTTTCTGTAACTAGCATCTAGTCCTCTTGGTTTGGTGTGATTATAGTTTTTGGTGTCAATTTCTGGGTTTGTCTTTGTTGGATGGTTGTTTTGTTCCTTGGTTTCTGTTTCCTCTTTGAAAGTCTGGTCTGTGTGGCCTCTGGTTGAGGAGGGGGTCTCCACCCAAGTTTTGGGCTTGACTTCTGGTGGTGGCATGGTCTCTTGCTGATCAGGAAGTCTCTGCACAAATTGTGGGCTGGGACACATCAATGAGTAGGTGAGGGCATATTGTAGAGAGTGCCTGCCAGTGGTGACACAGAGAGTGTTGAGGAGGTCCATGGTGGACATCCTAGACAGTCTTCTGTCCAGGGGTTGGGCAGGTGTTATCTGCCTAAGGGAACAGGAAGAGTATGGGAGGTTTGTTAGTAGCTGGTCTATCTGGTCTTCTGGCAGGTGTCACCTATGATTTGGAAGGGGGTGTCTGCCAGAGTTTGGGACTGGGACACAGAAATGAGGGGAAGAGGAACAACTGAGTATTGGGTCTGCTGGGGGCTAGAGATGGGGGAAGGTCACCAGGTGGGTAGTCTAACTCAACTTCCGGCAGGCTTGATCTGTTGTTGGGTTGGGGAGCTGAGAGCATGGGGAAAGTCTGAGGGCAGTGGCCTGCCTAACTCTTCTTCTTTATATGACTTACATATCTTATATCAATCTTTATACATCTTAAATAATTTACTTGGTCTTTTATAACTTATAAAAGTTGTCCACTTTGTAAACATATATCCATCTTAATCATTATGTATAACTTTTATTATTAAAATATTTTTATCTATATAAAATTTATATTTAGTAACTTATCTTTTGTTGTTTGTTTCAGACAAAGTTTCTCTGTATAGACCTGGCTGTCCTAGAACTTGCTTTGGAGTCAGTGCTGGCCTCCCACTCATAAATCCACTTGCTTCTGCCTTCCAAGTATATAGATTAAAGGTATGTGCTACTAAGCCCAGCTACATTTTTTAAAATATCATATCTCTCTATATTAATATATATAGATATATCTTATATTTTTAAAATAAAGTTGGTTGTGTCTGCCTGACAATCTCCTTTTATTGTCAAGAAGAATTAATTCTTAAGATTTGTTGTGATAATTATAGGATGGTCTAATTCAAGGTAAGAAGATAGCAGTTGTTAACTTACAAGATAGGAGAAAAGGCCTATATTGGATTTTCAAAAGTCCTTTTGATAATTACTTTGTATTTAATGAGGTCATAGTGTTGGGATTAAAGGTGTGTGACTCCCAAATTTTGGGATTAAAGGTATGTGCCACCACTGCCTGCCTCTGTTTCTCTCCTAGACTGAATAAATCTCATGTAGTCCAGCGTGGCTATGAACTTACAGAGATCCAGAT
This sequence comes from Peromyscus attwateri, assembly GCA_902168425.1. NCBI lineage: Eukaryota > Metazoa > Chordata > Mammalia > Rodentia > Cricetidae > Peromyscus > Peromyscus attwateri. Next base: position 11,014 of record CABHPP010142839.1, read on the forward strand.
GGATCTCTGCCTCCCAAGTGCTAGCATTAAAGGTGAGTGCCACCACTGCCTGGCCTCTATGTTTAATCTAGTGGCTGGCTCTGTCCTCTGATCCTCAGGCAAGTTTTATTTGATACACAATACATCACCACAATCACCAGTAGGAATTCTATGGTGAACATGAAGAGTTGAGACTCTTTACATCTGTGAGGTTTGCTACCAGTATGGATTCTGTGGTGAGCTTGAAGATTTGATTTACAGGTAAATGATTTGCCACATTCTTGACATCTGTAAGACTTGTAACCAGTATGGATTCTGGTGTGAGCCTGAAGTGTTGATTGATGGGCAAAGGACCTGACACATACTTGAAATTTGAAAGATTTCTCTCCAGTATAGATTCTCTGGTATCTCCAAAGTTTGAGTAGTCTGGAGATAGTTTCCACATTCTTCATATGTGTAGGATTTTCTTCCAGTGTGAGATCTCCTAGGAGTAGTGAGATTTAAGGAGCTTCTGAAATATATTCTGTATTCCTTACATTTTTATGAGTTCATCTTATGATGGATTTGAGAGTGTGTTCTATCAACCAAGAACTTTCTGAAGGACTTGCCACATTCCTTATATTTGTATACCTTCTCTTTTGGATGCATTCTCTTTTGCTTAGTGAGGTGTGGACATCTGTTGAAGTACTTTCTACATTCTCTTAAATGTGTAAGATGTATAAACATCCTGAAGTATTTTTAACATTCCTTACATTTAAATTGTTTCTTTACAGCATGTAATATTGGATAAACATTTGAAGGAGAGGAAAAACATTGTCTATAGGTTTTGCATTTATGTTGCCTCTCTTCCATTCAATGTTTCTTGATTGAAGTTGAATGGTATTTGAACATGAATGGAAGGATCCATAACATATTTAACTCTGGCAAGGATTTGCTCCAATATCATTTACATTATCTCTTTCTCTTTTTGATAACTTCATTGATCTTTTCTCTTTTTCTATATCTATTGGAATTTATTCCAATAATGGTGCTTCTGCACACATCACAGTTTGAAGTGTTCATTAACTATTCTCTTATTTTGATTGCTTCTATAATGATTCTCTTGGTTTTGGTCATGCTGGTGCATAAAAAGGTGCTTTTTTTATAATCAAAGTTTTCTTATAATTGTCGTAGTTGTAATGACTCTCAGGAAGAACAGTGGCATATAAGTGTTATTAGGTTTTATATACGCAGTAAAGACATATCCTGAGTCATTGTTTTCAGAAATTGTCCCTTTAAGATGAGGGTTCTGGTAACTATTCTTCACAGAGATCCCTGTAAAGGCTTCAATACCATCATTATATGTGTAAGGCTTTTCACAACTAGAAACACTATGATATCTTTTCACTCTCATTTGGTTGAGACAAGCCTTCTCAGGATCTAAATTAAATAACTTGTCCCAAATTGAATTAAATGTTGAGGGAACTCTAAAGAATGTTAGTAGAGATTGTGTCATTCTGATTACATGCAGAATATTTTCTTTACTTATAAATCTCTTTTTCTCAAAAGTTTTAAAAATACATTTTAATCCCATACACAAAAAGTAATTTGAGGAATTAATTGTATTGTAGTGTGTGCCACTTTTCAGGGTTTTCAAATATCTGTGCAGAATACAAACATATTTTAAAACTTTATGTGAATGTTTCACTGCAGAAAAATCTGCTTCTGAAAATATAAATGACCTAATGTGACTTATTTTGAGTGAAGGTAGAGGTTCTTGAACTTTTTTGGCTAGACCATTGCAGGTGACTACTAAATACAGATTATTTCTATCATAACATAGTCCATGCTGTTTACTTTCATCCCAACATTTCTGTAACATCCTTAAATGTAAGGTCAAAAGGTCTCCAGCTCACTACTTCCAAATATTCCTGATAATAATTTCTGGATAGAATCTTATATATTCTCATGTGAAAATAGGTCTTGTGTTTGATGGAAACACAGACCTAGAGTAAAGGAAAATATATAAGTATCTGAAATAGTACAAGTAGGTAAAAAGTTTTCAAAAATATGAGGCACACAATTTTATAAATATGTAGACCCATATGCAAGGTGGCATATTAAAATCTTCAGAAATCTTATTCTAAAGAAACAATCCCCGGGCGTTGGTGGCACACGCCTTTAATCCCAGCACTCGGGAGGCAGAGGTAGGCGGATCTCTGTGAGTTCGAGGCCAGCCTGGGCTACCAAGTAAGCTCCAGGAAAGGTGCAAAGCTACACAGAGAAACCCTGTTTCAAAAAACCAAAAAAAAAAAGAAGAAGAAGAAACAATCTCTGCCGGGCGGTGGTGGCACACGCCTTTAGTCCGAGCACTCAGGAGGCAGAGGCAGGCGGATCTCTATGAGTTCGAGGCCAGCCTGGTCTCCAAAGCGAGTTCCAGGAAAGGTGCAAAGCTACACAGAGAAACCCTGTCTTGGAAAAAAAGAAAAAGAAAAAGAAACAATCTCCATGAGGGAAACAGATAGAAGGTCTTTCATAACATATATTAAATTAAGGATTTAAAAGCTGAAAGAATTGACATAATTTTGTTAAGACATTTCTTAGAAAATTTCCAGAATAATAAATAACAAATATGCCATTGATTGTCATCCACCAACTGGTCCTCATGGGGACTGCCTGTAAAAGTGGTTTTTATCCCTATGAGTCTCTGTTAGAGAAAACTGATTTTTCATTCGTAAGTGGTTATCAGCTGGAGATAGCTTAGTTGTGGTTAGGGTTAAATGCTGTCAATTTACTATTATGTATTTCTAGCTTCTTTAGCAAAAGCGAGTTGTCATAGGTGAGTGCTCTTATGTCAATACATATAATTTGATTTTATTCACAAATATGCCTCTTTTTTAGTGGTATCATTGTTGTGCAAAACTTCATTATTTCTATAACACTGTAGTATAATTTAACACTAGCAGTGGTAATACCTCCAACAGTTCTTATATTCTTGATGATAGTTTAGCTATTGTGAGTTTTTTTTTCTGTATTATGCTGAAAACTCTCCTTCCAAGATACTTTTCTAAGTCCTTTTGTCATTTGTATAGAGGAAAGATACTGATATTTTTTAGTTAATTTTGTAATCTATTAACTTATTAACTTTGATTAAGATGTTTCTCAACTGCAAGAGTTTCCTGGTGGAGTTCTTAGTCTTTATAAAGACTAAGTTCTTAGTCTGTAAAAAATTATAGTTTCTGCAGATAAAGTCACTTTGAATTCATCCTTTCCTACACATCACCACTTGATCTCCTGCACTTGTCTTATTGTTCTAGCTAAGACTTCAAGTACTGTACTGAACACATATGGAGAGAGTGAACATCCTTATGTTGTTCCCTATTTTAGTGGAAAGGTTTTTAATTTCCATTTAGTTTGATCGGGGCTATGGGAGGTCTCTAAATCCCAGCGATGTCCCTTGTATCACTAGTCCCTCCATGATTTTTATAAGGAAGAGTTGTTAGATTTTGTCCAAGGATTTTCTGCAGAAAATGAAATGAACATCTGGAATTTGTTGTTCAGTTTGTTTATGTGGTTGCATTTATTGATTTACATTTGTTGAACCATCCTTCCATCTCTTTGGGTGAAGCCTATGGTAGATGATATTTTTGATGTGTTCTTGTATACAGTTTGCAAGTATTTTCTTGAGGCTTTCTGCATATAAGTTCATCAGGAAGTTGGTATATAATTAACTGTCTTTTGGGAGACTTTACATGTTTTAGGCATCAAGGTAACTGTCTTCATGGAAAAAATGCACAATATTCCTTCTGTTCTTATTTTGTAGAATAATTTGAGGAGTATTCACATTGATTCTAGAAGAATTCTTCTTCTTTTTTTTTTAACTTTAAAGCAACTCACCACATTTATTGGGAGTTGGATACAAATCTGTGGGTTAGACCCCAGGTACAGCCCAGGCTCATGAGCAAATGAGCAATGGCAGAAAACATTAAACTGATACCCTTTAAGCAATGAACTCAAGATTTAAACTTTTGGCTTCAGTCTCTCCAGTACAATGTCTGTGGTGAGCTTTTGTTTGTCTGTGGACTTCACTTTCTCTTTCTTGCAAGGAGAGTCTCTACGGTCATTGCAGAGATAAGGGGAGAATCTTGCAACCTGCCTTAATAAGTTGAAATACTGTAGATGGAACAATAGAGGCAGGGTAGGAAAATTGATATGAACATTATTTCGCAGCCATGAGAAAATTAAATAATTTGAAATGAATAAATGATGATAATTGAAAAATTATCTTTGTGTAGTATGCAGGAGTCACAGCTGATTCAGACTGGAAGTAGGCAGGATGGGTTTGTTGAGAGGGAGGTTTCCATTGGGCAAGGTAGAGAATGAGAGAGGGGCTTGGTGAGAGAAAGGTTCCTATTCGGGGAGGCAGGGAATGAGGATGGGACTTTTTGAGAAGAAGTTTTTCATTGAGGGGAATTGGGGTTGAAATGACTGACCCTCATTATATAAATGTATGAAACTGTCAAACAATAAAAATCACAAGTAACAATTTGTTGCTGTAAATAAGTAATGATTACTTTCTGGCTTTTATAAACACTGAGACATTTAAGCTAATATTATAGTTTCCAAAATGATTTTTTTCCTAAAATTTTCTATTATGAACATCAAGTGTAGTGATATTTTCTTTGTGCTGAAATGTAATATATTATTTGTGCTTTAATCAAGTTTGCCTGGAGATCAAAGGAAATAGAAATCCATTTTAAGTAAACATAGAAGTCAGACAGTGATAGCATATGCGCTTAACCTGATCACTTAGCAGATAGAGTCTCTGTGTGTTCAAGGCCATACTATGGGACAGAGCCAAGCATGGTGACTCACGTCTTTAATCCCAGTACCAACCATAGAGATCTGGAGGTCTGTACAGACAGGTAGTGACAAGGAAGTGAGGTAGCTGGACTAAGATAGTCAATGAGAGGGCAAAACAGCAAGGCAATAAAGACACAGGTAAGACAGGAAGTAGCTCACATTTGGAAGCTGCAGAACTGGTGAGGTAAGTTTGACTGGTGGCTATTCTTATTTCCCTGATCTCTAAGGCTTTCACCCCTATATTTGGCTCCATGTTTTTTATTTAATAAGTCCATTTAGAAATTCATCTACATTTGGCATCTAACTGTGGGGCAGGAATTTACAAAAAAGCCACTTGCCTGTGGCTTTGTGGGCCCCAGCTCCACTGGAGCTGAACGTTGCAAGTGGCCAGAGATATACATGGCCAGACTGCTTGTGACTAAGGCCAGAGCACGTGGCCAGAATCTCTTTGGCATTCTCTCTCCTGGTGAGTGATGGCCTTCCCCCCTTTCTCACTCTCTCTGAATTTCCATCTCAGACTACCACCACACTAGGTAGCTGCTTTGAAATTCCCTAGGACTTCTACTGTTCTACACAGACTTGGTAAGTCAATGAATATATCTTAAAGGGAAAAAAACTAGTGAAAAGAGATTTTTTCCCACATTAAAAATGGGAAACATCTTTTTTAAAGATAAAAGCCCAAGAGGTCAGAGCTAAGAGCCTTACCCTTCCTGATTCAGTGATCCTCTTCAGCCAAGAGAGCTACTTCCTGTGTGTTTGTCTTTATAAAGACTTTCTGTTCTGCCTTCTCATTGGTTGTAAACCCAACCACATGACCTCCTTGTCACTGCCTGTCTGTACAGACCTCCAGGTTTTCCATGGTTGGTATTGAGATTAAAGGCGTGTGTCTCCAATGCTGGCTGTATCCTTGAACACACAGAGATCTACTTAGCTCTGCCTACCAAGTGCTGTGATTAAAGGCGTTCACCACCACCGCCCAGCTTTTGCTATGGCTCTAATAGCTCTGACCCACCGGGCAACTTTATTTTTTTTTCCACTTTGAAATCATGTAATTTATTGGCAAATATCCACATGAAACATATATTATACTACAGATAAGTTATATAGTAACAGTGATAATTATTTTGAATATTAATTTTGATCCTCTTCTACCACTGAGAGTACCAAGAGAAATCTAAAATACTAGAAATTTATATCAGACCATTACTGTGATTATACACATAGATAAATAAAAAGTATTCCAAGTCATTGATATTTCTCAATGCAATAGGACTTCTAAGACTTCTATGGTAATATACTTTTGTGTGCATGTGTGTAAACATATTTGAAGGTAAATTGATTTGTTCTTGGATGTATTTCATTTGAAACTGAGCAAAGCAACAAGGTTAATAACATACTGAAAAGTGAGCTCCCCAGCTGTCATTATGGTTCATTTAATACCTTGGAAAAGGAAAAGAGAATCAAGTTCATCCAATTAAGAAGAGGCGTATCTCAACAAACTGAGATACTTAATGTATTAAAGTCTTTTAGTGATAACTTTTAGTTCCTGATTTTCCTGGTATACCGATGCTTTAATTCTGTGCAAATAAAGACAGACGCTGGTGAATATCCCATGATAAATCCAGGTTATGACCACAGGGTTTGCAAATCTCATTGTTTTTTTTTCCTTATTTTTTTTTCTTGTAGCACCATTTCGTGAAAAGTGTATCAGTAAAGCCTGAAACTGAAGATTTCATTCCACAGGAGTCAGCAGCAGGTGGAATGATTCCAATAGAGAGGGGAGAGAGACATCTATGTCAACAACTTCATCAGGGTTCATTGCTCATTCCTTCCACGGTGCTGCTGCTGAAATACAGTCTGGATGCTTTGCTGCATTGTGGGGAAAAGTAACAACAGAATATGATTCAAAGCAAACAGCTTCACAGACTCACTGAGATAAAGAACAGAAAAATGTTGTCTTTTGGGCTTTTTACTATTCTGAATAGCAATCACTACTTTA
>CABHPP010142840.1:0-46483 GCA_902168425.1 Peromyscus attwateri
AAAAAAATGTGTATTTCAAATGTTAGGTAAGCTGAGATACCCTAGAATTGTAGCATTTATTTGAACAAACAACAACTTGTGAATTAGGGTGCTTAGAACTGAAAAGGGTTCTGGTCCTCCCCTGAAGAAACATAGGCATGTTTTCCAAAGAGAGTGTGGAAGCTGTAGAGAGAAAATCCCCGGTGCGTTCCAGGTTTAAGTTTGCCTTCTTTGCTCTGTTCCTCTGGAAAGGAAAAGTCCCCAGTGGTGATTGTAGGTCTGCTGGCTGCCTGTGCTAGGTGGAAGTTTGGTTCACTTTTTATTTATTGTGAGCATTTACACGGAATAGTCCAAGTTAAGTATCTCTTATGTTTGCAAGTCAAAATTAAGGTCATCTGTGAGGCTGAAATGGCTTTGTCTGCTCTAGGCTTCCTTAAGCTTGGTTTTCAGTTTAATTTTCTTTAACACACCCAATCAGGCCTGGCTCATTTAGAGAGGCTCTGTTCTTGACTGAGGAAGTTCTTTTCTCTGACATGGGAAAAAGAGAGATACCACTTATGAGCTCATAGGAAGGTCTCAAGCAGTGCCTTTTGGCATCCCTTCAAGAGTCTCTACAGTTCCCAGCTTTCATTTTCCCCCTCAGAATACAGGGTCTGCATCTTCCTTTATAGGTTATAGAATCCTGTTCTTGATTCTCCATTCACTTCTGCAAAGCCTTCACTGTGATTATTTTGACCTTTGTAATGGTTAGTAATTGAATTGTTGGCTGGTATGTTTCCATTAATGTCTGCCGTGGAAAGCAGAGCGTTCTGCGGGGCCAAATGAGACCTGAGAGCCCCAGGAAAGCAGCACTCTGAAACTCATTAATTTGTCTCTCAATTTTAAGTCTTCTGCTCTTTTTGCTGAGCTAGGAAAAAAAAATCTTCTGTGAAAGGCACTCAGCTCTGTGTTATCCAGGGCCACAGGCAGGAACCATGCCAGAGCTGACTGCGAAGTCCTTCACTTTGGCCCAACTTGACTCCTGAGTTTGCATGAGCTACCCCATATTTTCAGGAGACTACTCTTCTAGTCTTCCCCTAATCCAGACTTCCTGGACGTTGGATATTCTGCCCATCTGCTTCATCTCTTTCTTACCCCGAGTTAGTGGCTTACTAACAAAATTCATCACCAATCCAACAACCCTCTTTAGTCCTGGCCTATACTTGAGAGGACACTATAATTCTTAAGAAGGTAGATTTTAATCACTGCTAAGTGCCACTCACATACTAACACTAGGACTCTTTCTGTGTCATCCTTTGTCTCCCCCTACCCCACAGGGACACCAAGGACTTTACCTTCTTGCTTTCCTGAGTCACACTATCAAAACAATCAAAGGAAAGCCAGTGAAGTCTTACTATAGAGAAGCCATGGGGAGATAGCTGTTGAATAAGCAGCAAATTCTGGAAGGTAGGTCACCTTGTTCTTTACCCAGGGAAAGAATTTAAAATGTCCTGCTTTCCTAGATTCTCTTTTGACTATACAAAGCCTATATTAGATATCCTGTATTAGCTATATATTTGGGTAATGTGACAAAATACTTGTCAGAATCAATTTAAGAAATGAAGGATTTATTCTGGACCATGGTTTAGGGCATGCAGCCCTAAAGGAAAGGAAGACATGACAACTGGGGCCCCATCCTTGGTGGCTGGAGCTTGGAGAATTCTTGTTTTATTTTAGACCAGGAAGCAAAGGAAGAGAAAGTCCCCCAGTGCTGACCTATGTATGACTCTGCTTCTTCCCTATACCCTATGCCCAAAGATTCCACAATTTGCCAAAGCAGTGGCATTCAGCCGGAGGCTAAGGGTTCTAATACATGAGCCTCTGGGAGATATTTCATAGACAAAGTGCTCAGAGAAATTTTGTGAGACTAAAAATGAGACAACAGAATAGGGACCTGGAAGTTCAGGTTGCTTCTAATGAAAGAGTTGGGATAGGAATTCCTTCCTTAATCCTTACGTATGTTTGTTTGCTTGGTGTGGGCATTTGAATTCAGGGTCTCACATACACTAAGGTGGTGCCCTATCATTGAGTTACATCCCTAGGACAAAGTTACTGAATTGCTAGCCCCGTGCTTAATTTTCTACATCATTTCTTTAAGTTGTATTTGCAGGTTAATGCTTATGTCTCATTATTATGATGGATTAAAATAAAAACAAAAATCGTCCCCCAAACATATTATTTCATCATACAAATTAAAATAAGGGATACACATAAATTGAAACAAGAGTTAAAAGCACAAAAATACTTAGGTATAATCTGGTAACTTTTTCCTTAATTTTTCATAGTTCTTATTAATTACTACTAAATTTAACTGTAGTCTCCTGTATCTCAATTTTTAAAAAGAACATTTATATTTCTCAGGTGATTAACAAATGTTCGCTGGTGTTCCCATTTGCCTGCTGCAGCTTGCTTAGCTGGAGCTTACTTTGCTTCAAAAGCTCCACCCCCATCCTTAACTGCCTGCTTTAAATTTAGCAGAAAGAAAACACTAAGTTCATCTTCAATGTTCTCAGTCTCTCAAGGCACCGATTTCCCACCTGCTTGTGCATCATCAGCTCTCTGAGGAAAGTCCCTGCTCGACCTCCCCAGATCCTCAGTGCCAGCATGCCTGATGAGGCAACAAGCTACGAACAGACACAGGTAGACAGACTGTGATCATGTCTGGAAAGGACACTCTCCTTGGCAGCATCGTCCCGGGTTCTCAGAACAAACATGTGCATTGAGTATTGAACGTGAATTTAGTGATTATCATCAGTGTATATGAGAATCATGGAGGGACTAGTGAAAACAGAGGAGCAAGCTGAATCCCAGAGACACTGAGCCCAGAGCTCCCTGGAGAAGCAAGGGGTAGCACCGGTCGGAGCTAGGCATGTCATTCTAATGCCAGTGATCTGGATGAACCTTAGAAGCACAGAGCATTTTACATTTCAATTTTTATCTACTAGTAAATGATGTGGAATGCATTCGTGTAGATACCAGACATCAAAACTATTAAGAAGGATTAAGTAGTACAGTAGGTACTGATGGAAAAGTGGAGCTGCTCCTATCAGGCTTTCACGTGTTTCTCCTGTAACTTATCTGAGTATTATTGTTACATAAGATAGTTTCTAATTACCTTTTAGTAACATAGACTTGTGTTTTTAACTTTCCCTATTCTCTGTCTTTCCTCCCCCATCTTTCCTTGTTATGATAGGAGAGGTCACAGAATGCCAGCACTTCTGTTAGGTAACTCCATGCATACTTGGATCAATATTCATTGAAAACAATAAAAACATAACATTAATTCACACAGACTAAAAAAAAAATGAGGTTTTATTCCTTAATCCTTAATTCTACTTGCTAGTGTCAATTGATAGACTTTGTGTAAATTTATATGTATGCACATTTAGTATTATTAATCAAGGAAAAAAGAGGAGCTTGGGAGAAACAGGAACCATTGGAAGACAGAGGGACTATTGGATGAAAGAATCCAATTGTCTGAAATATCCTCCTAGGATGATCTGGGAGAGTCTTCCATTGTCACTGGTTGTCTTGGGGATATATGCAGTGCACTTAGAATCTGCTGGTCCTGCCTCTGGAATGGGGCTGTGTGCTGTGGATATCGCTCTGTATGCTGTGAATATGTTGCTCTGATTGGTTAATAAATAAAGTGCTGATTGGCCAGTAGCCAGGCAGGAGGTATAGGCAGGACAAGCCTAGAAAAGAATTCTTGGAAGAGGAAGGCTGATTCAGGAGTCCCCCACCCAGACACAGAGGAAGCAAGATGTGAAGGCAGAACTGAGAAAAGGTACCAAGCCATGTGGCTAAACATAAATAAGAATTATGGGTTAGTTTAAGTGTAAGAGCTAGTCAGTAATAAGTCTGAGCTAATGGCTGAACAATTTTAATTAATGTAAGTTTCTGAGTGATTATTTTATAAGGGGCTGTGGGGTCCTTGGTGCCGGGCAGGCACAGGAAAACCTTCAGCTACAGCTGTGAAATGATCTTTGCTTTAATACAGGGTGACAAGCCAGTAACAAGAGACTGTCTGCTTCCTCTAAGACTGCTTCTTGAATCACTCTATTTAACCCCACCTTACACTGCTAAATACACTAAGAATATCAACCAGTGCCATGTCAAGCTATATCTTTTGGCTAAATATATTGTATAAAACAAGTAATTTAGTAACAGAAAAAAGTTAGGAATTTTTGTATTTTGAAATTAATTACAACCATTGAAAGGTTTTTTTTCTTATAATTCAGGCAGGTCTACAAACACTTCCAATGCTCACTGTGATGTCCTTTCTAAAGTAGACATGTCACAGTGGGCTTAAAGACATTCTGTGCTGTGTCTCACTCATGGTGGCCCAAAATTAGTGATTTTTTCGTTAATTCTATTATTCACACATTATCATAATGCTCTTCAACATTTTTAAAATTAATTATGTATATGCATATGTGTCTGTGTATAGATATGTGTACCTGAGTATAGTATCTACATAAGCCAGAAATAGATGTCAGATCCCCTGAAAGTAGAGTTACAGGCAACTGTGAGCCTGAGTGTTAGGAACCAAACTTGGGTCCAATGCAAGAGCAATATACACTCTTAACTGCTGAGCCTTCTCTCCAGCCCTGACATTTTCAAAATGTTTTATTTGAGGGTTTTTATACTTTTGTAAACCTAGTGTTCCCTCAGTCTAAGGAAAGCCTTGTTCTAGCTATATCTCAAAGAAAGTCTGAGAAGCTACTTGTGAAACTTATCATCTCTGAAAATTATCCAGAATTCATTGATCATGATCTTTTTAGATGGGGCCCAGGAATCTGCATGTGTATTACATTTTCCAGATGCAGGCACTATTGAAATTGTGTTGAGCAGACTATCTTCTGTTCCACACATAGTTGCTTTCTTCAACCCATTTTACTGGAGTCCTCTCTCAATACCCATTTGTGGTTGTTTAAATGAGAACAGCTCCTATAAACATGTATGTTTGAATACTTGGTCTCCATTAAGTGGAACTATTTGTGAAAGAGTAGGAGGTGTGGCCTTGTTGGAGGAAGTGTATCACTTGGAATGGGCCTTAAGATTTCCAATGACTCAACAATTCTCGCTCATATAGACCCTCCTCTTTCTCGCTAATTGGACTCCCAGAGCTCCACCCGGAGCCTAGCCGTGGATCTCTGCTTCCAGATCCCTCAGTCATTGGTTGAGTTTCTAGCACGATAATTAGGGTGTTTGGCCATCCCATCAGCAGAGTGGGTCAGTTCGGGCTGTCTCTCGACCATTGCCAGCAGTCTATTGTGTCGAATAAAGCACAGGAACAAATAGCCAAATGAATGGAAACATATGAACTATGAACCAATGGCTGAGGGGCCCCCAACTGGATCAGGCCCTCTGAATGGGTGAGACAGTTGATTGGCTTGATCTGTTTGGGAGGCATCCAGGCAGTGGGACTGGGTCCTGTGGTCATTGCATGAGCTGGCTGTTTGAAACCTGGGGCTTATACAGGGTCGCTTGGCTCGGCCTGGGAGGAGGGGAATGGCCCTGCCTGGACTGAGTCTACCAGGTTGATCTCAGTCTCAGGGGAGGCTTTGCCCTGGAGGAGGTGGGAATGGGGGGTGGGCTGGAGGGAAAGGGAGGGGGCGGGAGGGGGAGAACAAGGGAATCCGTGGCTGATATGTAGAACTGAATGGTATTGTAAAATAAAATAAAATTAAAAAAAAAGATTTTAGAACTTAAAAAAAAAAGATTTCCAATGACTGCCACCATTTCCAGTGTTCTCTCTTTCTGTTTTGCTCTCTCTCTCTCTCTCTCTCTCTCTCTCTCTCTCTCTCTCTCTGTGTGTGTGTGTGTGTGTGTGTGTGTGTGTGTGTGTGTGTGTGTGTATGTGTGTGTGTTCCTCTTAGTTTCAGTTTAAGATGTGAGCTCTCATCTGTTCCTGCAAACATTGCTTCACTCCACCATCATTGACTCTCTGAAATCATTAGCCCCATTAAATGCTGTCTTTTATAAGTTGCCTCAGTCATGGTGTTTTAGCACAGAAATAGAAAAGAAACTAATACACCATTACTTCAAAATTCTGTGGTAAATACTTAAGTCAAAATGAAGGTAAGTGTGGAGCTACCCATAATGTCCTCATCCTTGTTCCCCCACGATAATAAATTTAGAATGCCCAGCACCATGAAACATTAACCCCACTTGGCCCCCTCCAGAATCTCATCATTGTAGATTAATTTGCCCATTTTAAAACAAATTGAACCATCTGTCCAACTCTGACCCTGGCTTCTTGGCTTCTTTGGCTCATCAAATATCTCCTAGGGAAGGAGAGTCACCAAGTGCTGGGGTCACTTCTTTGCACCTCTTTTCCTCTGACTTTGCCTATTTGTCCCGGCTACGTTGACTTCCAACTTTTATTTCTTTGGCTGCAAACCTTCCCAGCTGTTCTGCTAGTTCTCTCATTTTCACTGCAACACCTCTATCTAATTTTTTTCTCTCACTCCAGGACGTGAGTCACAAAGAGCATCAAAGGACATGCACCTCAAGAAATATTAGCTTTCTTCTCTTTGGTTCCCTGATTTCCTAAGTCTTAGCTGGACCAGTTTTGCTAACTCCAGCTCTCTGCTCTTAAAACAGATAAGCCAGTGGGCTTTTTAAGAAAAAAAAAACTATCTGAATCTTGTCATTGCTATGGATGCCAACGTTTGATATAACTATTTCATCACAGTCTTAAACACAGACAAATATGTAGTCTAATGGTACCAAAATAAAATCATAAATAAAATACTAATGGCTATGATTCTGTAGTTCAGAACTTAAGACCAGTCATTTAGTTATTAGTTTGATTATCTATTGCTACATCACAAAATAAGTGATTTAAAACAAGTGCAATAATTTATCTTTTCTCCCAAATCTGTAAGTTGGGGGAGCACTTGGAAGGGACCATTCATCTCTGCCTCATGCAGCATCAGTTAAGAAAATTTGAAGCATGAGTGTGATTGAGTGGTAGGGAACTGGCCATTCACATTTGGAAGATACTAACTGGCTGTTAACTGGAACAACAGATGGGCCAATGGAGAGATTGGCCGATTTATCTTACCCGTATTTATTCTTGGGGCTACCTTATCAAGAATAGTGACTGTGTTCTGTGAGTACTCTATAAGAGGAGAAGTATAGGCCACTAGTTTCTGAAGGTACAGGCACCAAAATTGGCATAGCATCCCTTCAGCTATAGGTTTCCATGTTCAAGGACAGGGCCCACAGAGCCCATGCCCTCAAATGGACTATTAAAGATTTTAGAGTCATGTTTTAAATTTTCTATATCAGTATGCAATCCTAAATATTCCAGGGATCTTAGGTGCTGGGAATATAATCATGAATAATGTGATCAAGTTTCTTCCCTTAAAGTGGAGACAAAGTAAAATGGGGAAGTGGGAAAATTTGGGAGGAGGTCTCTAATTGGAGACGGGACAGGGAGATCAATAAAGAAAGAGAGGAAGGACAAATGAGGGTATTTTTAAAAGCCCCAAGGAACCATATCATTTTATTAAATGATTTACCTAAAATCACATACAGTACATATTAAATATATGTACACATGTATCTTAAATGAAATTATACCACTTGGTTGACAATGCTCTCCACAAGAGCTATAGATTATCTAACATAAACCAAGCAGAAACCTCCTTTTGAGTTGTAGGTCAAGGTAGTCCAAAAGAATCCCAAAACAATATAGCCTACTGCTGTTGTCTTTGGTTGCCTCCCAGAAGCCCCTATTCCTGAAGATACCACAGATTTCAGGCATGGGACTTGCAAGACTGGAACTGGATCTGACCTGAAAGGCTACTTCTTGAGGTCTATCATTCATAGTATCAGAAGGGGCTACACAAGCTGCTAAGGGAGGGAAGTAACCAATAGTCATATCCAGCTAAGATGCCCGTGAATCACAACAATGGCAAGCATGGCAAGAGGTTCCCAAAGGTGCAGTTATGGTACTCATATTTTGGCAGTAACCAACAGCTGGCTAATAGTACTTGAGGGAAATCATGTTGTATACTGAAAACCTAGCCAACCATCTAGGGGTAGGGAAGTCATAGATCTTAGTGGAGAACCTACTCCTCCCACTTTACTTGACCAACATAATTCCTAACTACATTCTAAAAATCCATTCTTAAACCCACAGATAAGTGCAGCTCTCACCCTGCAAGAAAGAAGTTTCCCTTTGCAGCAAATAAAGACCATTACAGAATGCTACAGCTGGTCAAAATGTAGAGATCAACTGATCATGGGGTGCTTGGCACCAATGGATACATCTAAAACACAGCTCCTGCATCCAAGGCTGAAGGAACATTATAGAATAGGGGGTAGAAAGATTTTAAGAGTCAGAGGACAAGGAAATCTACTGTGAGGTTATGTCTCCTAGAAATGACAGGGAAGGTCACAATGCCTCATCAATATTGCTGCCTAAATAAGCCTAGAATACTAATAATACCAATAGACATACTGACACAGAAGAGGGAAACCTCATAGAACTGTACCTGTAGACATACAAAGGTGACTGAAAGTGAGAGAGAATGAGTCTTTCCCAGAGATGAACTCCAAAACTGGTTATCCAATACCAAGTGGTCAGCCTAGAAATCATATGCACACAAGCAACACTAAGTGAACTCAGTGTGTTATATTTGTATATATGTTTAGGGTGTGTGTGTGTGTGTGTGTGTGTGTGTGTGTGTGTGTGTGTGACAGAGAGAGAGAGAGAGAGAGAGAGAGAGAGAGAGAGAGAGAGAGAGAGAGAGATGGAAAGACTTGGTTGTACTATCTTAAAGGTTTTATTAAGGAATTAGGGGTTTATTTTGTGCCTTGTGGGATGATATGGGTAGGTTTTAGGCATAAGAGTAAAGGATTCTTGCTTGTGCTTTTAAAAGATCATTCTAGTTGCTGTGTAGAATAAATAAAAGCTGAGCATGAACTTGAGAGACAATAACTAAGTTGTTGTACCAGAATCCATTCTGAAGGCAAGGCATGGGCTGACCAGGAGAAGGAATGTACACTCTGACAAAAACAGGGAAGAAAACTGTTTACAATTTTTATTTCAGCAACAAAATGGATTGTAGCAACTTTCAGTAAGATGGCAAAGGGGAAGGAAGGGAAGGCAAGAAGAAGTACAATTTCCAAGTTCCCAAATATTAATTTGAACTTCCTATCAAGAACCCATATACTTCAAAAGTAAATGGGTATATAAGCATAAAGAATTTAGAGAGAAGTCAATAGCAGTATTAATTTGGGAGTTCTTAACACATAAATGTTAATGTAATTGAACTGGATAATGATATAGGGTAGTATACATAGAAAAGAGGGAAAAATAAACATCATAAACATTTTCTAGTTCAATAAAGAACAATTAATTTAGGGGCCAATGAAATGGTTCAGTGGGAAAGGTTCTTGCCACCAAGTCTGATGGCCTGAGTTTGATCCCTAGAACTCACATGTTAGAGGGGGAGAACTGACTCTCACAAGCTGTCCTCTGACCTCCACACATGTACAAGCATGTGTGTACATACACATGTAAACACACCCACAATAAATAAATGTTAAAAATCTATTCTAGATCACAGTGGTACTTTGAGAATCTTCAAAGGAAAGACTCCAGATGATGTAAATATAAATTCTCAAAACAGTTGACTGTTTATTCTCTTTAACTGATAAGAGAAATAGGCAAAAAAGATTATTAAGCCACACATGAGCAAAAACAAAGAGTGCTGTAAGAGTTGACATCACAGAGCAAAGGCGTCACTTCCATTTTAGTAGTCTCTGTCTCTTATGTATTTATTCAAACAAAATAGGAAGCTTACCAAGATATACCATTTCTGGGGAATTTAGCCTTCTATCTTGACTGGAATGCCTACTATGTCATTAATTTAGTCTATAACATACACTTACAAAATAGTATCTATTTCTTCCACCTCAGTAATATACAATTCAGAAAGGGGAATGAAAGGTCTAGTAAGTATCCCCCCAAATAATCAGCTTAATGTATAATCAAGACACTCAGAACAAAATCATGATTCCATATCACCTTCAGTTCATTGGGATAAATAAAAGTATGTTATTTGCTGGTGACCATGGAGAAACAGAAAGCACACATGTTTGTGGGCATGAACCTGATTTAATCGTACCAAAAACAAAAGCACAGTGTTTCATATAACCAGAAATGTATGCCCCATCCTTCACCAATCCCACTGTTGGAGAGGCATCCTCTGAAAGACATTTTCCTACACACACACACACACACACACACACACACACACACACACACACAAAATGAAAGAGTATTCAAGACAGTATTACTCATAATCAAACAAACTGGAAACAACGTAATTGTGCTGATGAAAACAGATGCAGACACTGGTGAGATGGCTCAGCAGTTACAGGCTCGGCTCACAACCAGAACAGACGCATGAAATGTGGAATATCCAAGTGACAGAGGAAGAGGCACACTGGAGAGAAGGATAGAGTACCAACATATAGATTTGAAAAGTATAACTTTATATTTAAAAAAACAGGGGACAGGGAGTTATACATAATTTAACATTTATTAAAATAATTGCATAACACATTAGTGTGCTGTGTGTAGATAGCTATAGAAATATAAAGACACACTAGTGAACTCAACAATATTCAGACTCAATCTGCCATAGGAGATGCCTCTCTGAAGGCAGTTGTAAATATAAAAAGCACTTAAGTTCATTTTATTCATTTGCAAAAGTAAAGATCATATTGACATTGAAATGGTACATATAGGAAGGTTGACTGCATCTATGTTCAATATTATTGATATTTTCCTTTATGCTCTGTTTCTTCAAGACCAAAGGAAAAGGAGAAGATAGATGAAGACAAGAACACGACCAAACAAACATTTCTGTACATTAACAAGTTACAAATGCTGGAAAAATTAAAATCTAGTTAATTGGGGCTCTGTGTTTTAGAAATCAAGTTCCAAATTCATTTTTACTTCATTCATTTCCATTCCCCTTTGTTTTACAATTCAAAGCACCTTTAAATCTAAATGTACTTATCTACTAAAAAACATGTGTTTAATTCATTAAAATGAAAAGGAACATGTATACCACAGAGATTCTTTGAGAATAAAGCTTGGGAAAGAATTTGATGATAGAAGTACCTTACTGGGATGGCTTTCTTTTATCTTAATGTAATGTTTTCCTTTCTCTGGTTGAGAACTTTTAAGTGTATAACTGTAAAATTTATCAGAGATAATAGTCCAAATAAGGGAGAGTACACCGCCTTAACTCCCTGGTCCATAGGCATCATAAAATCCAGGTATTTGAAGATACTTTCACTGCCTCAAATGCTGTACATATCAGCATGCCAAAAACCTACAGAAGAAGATAGACTGACTCAATTAAATGTCTCCAAAGGCTAGGGAAACTGACAGGCACATGTGTGTTTTGAAGAATCTTCCTTTTTTTTTTTTCCTTTCTTTTTTCCCCTCGGTCTCAGGAAATAGAGTATTGCTAAGCTAAAGAGTCCACAAGACCATCGTTCATGTAAGGCATGTCCTCTCAAAGCACAAAAGCAGAATAGCAAATCCAAATGGCTTCTGACCTCCCACTAAAGTTTATAGTCTGGGAGAGATGAAACTTCAGACTCCATCTGGTCTGTAAGTACAGAGAAGTCATGTTGACCATCACCATGCCATGCAGAACCACACACAGTCAGTCACTTGGCCTGTGGGAATTCACTCTGATTTGGTCCAGAAATACAGGTGCAGAGGAGAGGAGGGAGAATGGCAGAGAGATGTAGGAAGAGAAGTGGGGAGAGAAGGAGGGAAGGAGGAAAGAGGAGAGGGAGAAGGCTGGGGAGAGGGAGGAAGGGAGGGAAGGAGTGTAGCACGAATCATAATTGGTCTTAATAATAAAAACCCAGAGCCTGATATAGAAGTAAATGCTGAAAGATCAGAGAGACAAAAGAACAAGCCATAGCCACCTCTCACCTTACTACTTCCTCAGCCAAAAGGACTGAGCTCCTGCCTCCTCCCATCTTTTATTCCTTTCTGCCCAGCCCTATCACTTCCTGTCTTGACCCCCCTAGTGCTGAGATTAAAGGCCTGTGCCTCCCAAGTACTGGGAGCAAAGGCCTGAGATCCCAAGTGCTGGGATTAACGGTGTGTGCCACCACTGCCTGGCTTCTACGGCTCACTAGTGGCTGGCTTTGCCCTCTGATCTTCGGGCAAGCTTTATTTTTAGAGCACAAACAAAATATCACCACAAAGGATGGAAAAGGATAAAGAGAGGGAGGAAGGGAAAGATAGAGAGCTTTGATTGCTTTCTGCAAGAGATGACAAAACGGGGAAACCCTCACATTTCTGACTCTGCCAACCATGAGTTTGCATAGCAGTCAGAAATGAATCCTGAAGTATGATGACACACAGCCATGGGTAAAATAGGAGGTTTAGCAGAGACAAGGCCGGACTTCACAAACAGTTTGTTTGCACAAGGGGAAAGAACCGGTCATGCCTCTGCTCCACCTCATAATACTGACCACAAATATGATTCCCCTGAGGTGTTCAGCTTCCGGTAATGTAAGTCTTTCTGTTCCTCAAGAACATCATTGAACCCCTCAAATATTGCAAAACTACAGCTTCCCTCAGGACACTCAGAGGTCAAGGTGCTCTCAGTAAAAGGGTTCTGAACTTTTATCTTAGAAGGCACCTAAGGAAGCAATGTCCAAGTATTAGAAGATTAGGTTCCTGATTTTAACACCTCAGAGCCATAGCCACCCTTCTGGCTTTACATATCTTTTGTTTGTTACCGTGAGAAAATTAACTCAATAATTTCTGTTCTCATTCCTTCTCTTTAAACTAAGGAGAAGCACAAACTGGTTTGCTTTCCTCATCCTTAACAAGTTGACTATCTTGTATTGCTGTGCATATGCATATATGAAAATAAAAATATGCACATGTATGTGCATTTTTGTGTGCATATATGCAGAAGCGTGTGTATATGCATTTGAGTATGTGCACATGTATGTGAATGCATGTGTGTTTTTCTTATGTGTCCATGTTTTAATGTCTGTGTGATGATGTTTTTTAACTAGTAGTTGTTGCTACTGTGGAATGCGGAGTTATAAAAATCATCTTGTTTACTTAACATGATGAGACTTAGACTCACTCCAGGGGCCTTCTAGGTAGATGCTGGTTATGGCTATTCTCCCTACAACTGCAAACGCCTCCTGGGAGGATATCTAATATATGTTGTGCTCATCAAAGTCTCATTGACTTAAAGGAAATTGGTTGTGCTAGAAAACATGGAAGAGCCATACCTAGGGAAACTAAATTCCATAGAAATTAGAGTTAATACTTGCATATTATAGCTTATTAATTTCCCTCCACTTAGGTTAATTCATTTATTCAAAACAATTATATTCTTATGTTAAAGGAAAAATAATACCCCTCTTATGTAAGAGAAAATGAATATCTAGAAATAAATGATTTCCTTAACACAGTACAGTTATAGACAGCAAGACAACCAAGTCCTAGCCAATGGCATTCAAGCCATGCATGATTATTAAGATAATGGTCCTCCTTTGTAGCAGAGGGACATAAAAGAAAGTGACTCTAACCATAGGAAGATCTTGTACTGTGTGCATTTTTTTTTTTTGATAAATGGAGGCCTCACTGCATAGTTTATTTGGATTTTCAGCTTTTAACATAAAAGTCACAAAACCACCAGTGGGTCATTGCAAACTCTATGCTGTTCCAAACTGTAGAGGCTTAGATGTGGGCCTTTAGAATAGGTAGGTTTTGAGAAGTGTTCTGTGAATGCGAGTTGACGTACCTTTCAGGACACAAGACAAGTCTGACTTGGAGACTGCCAATAGAGAAAACTTTGGACTACAGTAACAAATGACTTGGGTATCCCCATACCTCTATACAGAGACTTGTTTCTCCCTAGCATGGTATCCCTATCACTCTGTTCCTGAGAGCTGTTGCAGATTGTCACCTACCTGATGTGACTGTGGGTAGGCAGTCATAATCTGGGATATGATGGGTCTCATGGAAGAAGATTAAAGGGAAATGAATCTACAATTGCTCTTCCAACTTGTCCTTGGGAACAAGTATGCAATTATTGTCACTGTTCATTGTTCAGAGAAGGACCTGGGAACCAAGTCTCATGTGGGTGGTAGGTACAAATCTCACTTAAGAACGAACAGAGAACATTTATGAAAATTGTCAATGACTATTTTCAGAATTGCATTTTTCTTGCAGTTATTTGCCCTGTTTTATCACCTACATTTGCCTATATAGCAGTACATTTTTTTTTAAATAACAACAGATAGAAAATAAAAAGATAGCCATTTTCCATATGGTAGAATATTCTTCGTCAGAACCCTTAGCCCATCCAGTACTGTTCCCCGAAAGGAATGAGTAATCTTTGAAATTGTACCTGACGCTGAAGCTGCATGAAGTCCTCACCAGGATTGAGGGCTGCGGTACCAAACACAACTTGGCAGCAGAAACTGTCATTCATGGGACAACTGCCCAGTGAGCTCTGCCAGTTGTACGTTTAGTTCATTTACTCCCCATACCAAGCAGTAAGAGCAGCTCTTATCCTATCTATGCAGGATTCAAGGAGTGAAAGTGTAAGACCCAGTGTGGAACACCACAGCGTCAGAATGTCTATTCTAACTGTTTAGACATTCATTGAGATGTAGAAACTTCAGGTCCGGTTAACTTTGCCACGAGATGAGTTTATTTAAAAAAGTTCTTTATATTGAAGTTTTAATAAATTTTAAAAAGGATTTCATGCAACTTATTTCAAGACCACAGGGGTAGTGAATGTCAGACATAACAAACTTCAGATTACCAAATTGAAAGGCACGTTTTTTACATTACACTATATTTTAATTTCAAAGGACAGTACCAAAACTCCTGCCTATAAATAATAAGATCAGAAAGAAAATCTCCATTTTATTGGCATAACACTTGTACCTTTAGATCCCCAATTATTCTTGTCTCCAATCTACATTATGACTTTACTAATCATATAACTTTAACACAAATATTATTTCTTTATTATCATACATCCATTCCTCTGGAGATGGATTTTTAAACCAACTAAGAAAAGAATATATTTAAGAGCTCAGTACTTGCAACTAACGGAGCTATAACTGGGAATTGTCACACACATATGGTCAGTCTGCAGGGTCTGTAAGTGGAGAGATATCTAAAAGTTCCCCATGCTTCATGCCTCCCTCTGTTAAAAACAGTATTTTTTTCTTCTAATTTCTTAAGAATATTTTCTGTATGTGTAGCAGCATACAGAGGCCCAAATAAAAAGCCTATGGAGTTTCCTTGGTAATCATCTACAGTAGATGTCCAAAAAGGATTCCTAAACAGAGAGTATATGCACATTCCTGATCAATAAAGCATTAAACAAGGACAAGATACTAGCTTGACAATGAATAGTCCTAATTATCTATAACCCTCAAAAAGAAACACAGTGTAGAATATTTTTCAAATAGAAGTTTTAATCACCCTGAGCTAATCTTGACACATCCTCATGCATGGCCAACTGGTAAGCTGGGCATTCTGGCCAGTGCTGGACTCAAAGTGGACACCAAGGGGTAGCATCCACTGTAACAACAGACCAATATACTGGTAATAGGAATAGCAATGTCTAATAATTGTAATTTGTAAGTGTTAAGCATGTGTTAACTTATTTAGCTTTCAAAATGACCCTATGGCATAGACATATTATTATTATTATTAAAAAGGAAATGAAGGCTCAAAAGGGTGTTAAATAGCATTTCCAAGGTTTGAAGTCTACTTTCAACAACACTATTACACTGTGTCTGGAAAGGAGGTGGATTTGTACCTCTTGGGAGTGAAGAGGAAAATGAGGCAATGGTTTTGTATTGGTTGCCAGAGGTTTGATGCACAAGCAGGTGTGGAACACCAGTTCATGCAAGAATATGCCTTTAAATACTACTTTAAATTACTTTAAAAACTAAATTAAATACATTTAAGTACTACTTTCCAGACTTATTAAATAGTCTTTCTATGAAGCTATATTTAAAAAAAATATATACACAGATGCTGGTATCATTACTAAAATATAAGTTCATTGCATTCAAGTCATCTTTACATTTAAAAATTTCTTGAAAACAAAGTATCATCCTATCATGACATGTACTTAACAGCTGTGTCTTGTCTTGAATGATTATTTTTGGATATGAACATTCTATTTTTAAATGAAACAAGGAGTAAATAAAAATAAATCACAGTTTTCAGGATATCCAGTAACTTATATCAGTTACAAAAAAAAAGAGTCTCATAGCTCAAAGCTTTGGAAACCACCACATAAGACCCCTTACATTTAGGGGCATTGAACTGTTTCAGTCATCAATAGCCTATGGTGATATTTTATTTGTGCTGAAATGTGATTTTATTTGTATGTTAATAAATAAAGTTGCCTGGGGACCAGAGCTAAAAGTTAAGCCATTTAGCAGAAGTCCAGCAGTGGTGGCACATGCCCTTAATCCAATCACATGGTAGGCAGAGTCTCTGCGTAGTCAAGGACACAGCCAAGCAGTGACCCTAACCTTTAATCCTAGTACCAACCATAGAGACCTAGAGGTCTGTATAGACAGGCAGTGATGAGGAAATCATGTGGTTGGGTTTAGAGCCAATGAGAAGGCAGAACAGAAAGGCAATAAAAAGACAGATCACACAGGAGAAACTCTCTCAGGGGAAAAGATGGCACGACTAGTAAGCTAAAGGTAGTCTTAGGCTTCACTAGTGCTCTGATCTCTTAGGCTTTAACTCTGTATTTGGCTCTGCGTTTCTTATTTACTAAGACCATTTAGAATTTCATCTATAATAGCCATACTGGGTGATGCTACTGGCCTTCTCATAGATTGTAATGTGTAAGAGTTTGAGTGCTACATATGAAATATGTATAGATTTGACCTTCATACCTTTATGTGATAGAAATTGTCTTTTTTAAAATACAAAGACCATAAAATGCATGTTGAAATACTAGACCCCCACTGGCACAGAGAAATACTAACTGGGTACTAACCTTGATTTCTGTACAGCTTTGACATCTGTCTCTGAGATGCAGCTTCCTTACTTATGGACATGTTAACACAGAGCTGGGTAGGGATGTAAGGCATTTAGAATTACATAATGAGCCACGGATGGTGTGTGCACATTTGGAAAGAAGCATGACTTTCTAGATATAGTTAACCAAATAATCTCAGTCAGTCTGCATACAGTATGTCAACTTGGAACAGGTCCTAATGCAGACTCCTCAGTCTAACACCGAGTTAATTTTCCCCTGCCTATTTCTGTTTTCTTCTTAAGTACAGTTATGTCAGGCAGGATGACTTCAGTATGAACTTGACATTCTCCTATTAAGTCAGCAAAGTAATTAGGGGGAAAAAATCACATACCAAAAATATCAGTATATAGATGGAAGGGGTAATATTTCAAGAATCTCCTTGTCAAGCTACAGGTCATCGCCTCAGCTAGACTTAGTTAAAACACTGCAGTGGTTCCTTCTAATATCCATGTGGTCACCTTCAGCCCAGGGTCCCAGAGGCCTGACACTCAACACAGAAACAAAAGCATATACTGATCTTTGTGAATTAAGACTGAGCTGGGGCTCCCTGTCACTGGCAAGTGTCTCCTAAAGCCAAGAACTTAAATACTAAACTTGTCTTAGAGTTCATGAAATTTTCAGGCAAAACAAAGGAAATTTTAAAGCATTTATTGCTTTGTTGTATTCTGGTTGTATTCTTTTTAATTTTTTTAAATGTTAAACTTGTTTGACAATTCCTGACACATGTATAATTCATTCTGATTGTTGTTGCCTCCATCCCCTCTCATTCCCCTCCCTTCCATTTCCACCTCCCCTCTCCTACTAATCTCTCCCCCCATTCATACCTTTCTTTTGTGCCCCTTTAGGTTGGTGTAGGGCACTCTGTGGCCATAGGCTGGTAGGTACACCAAGCAAAACTGAAATAAAACTCCTTTCCCCTAGAGTCCATCAGCAATAAGGGGCAGGGTCCCAGGAGCCCGTCTGCTACCCATGGCTAACTGTTGAGGGGCCTATCTTAAGTAGGCTCAGTGCAAGTAATTACAGTTGCTGTAAGTTCCAGATTACACTGATTGTGTCATGTCTGGAAGCTAAAATCCCAATAACCCTTTCTAGCTTCTGGCTTTTGCATGCTTTTCAGTCCCATCTTCCACACTGCTCCCTGAGCCTTAGAGGGGTAGCTGAGGACTGAGTCCT
This sequence comes from Peromyscus attwateri, assembly GCA_902168425.1. Lineage (NCBI taxonomy): Eukaryota > Metazoa > Chordata > Mammalia > Rodentia > Cricetidae > Peromyscus > Peromyscus attwateri. The sequence continues at coordinate 18,306 of CABHPP010142840.1, forward strand.
CATCTGTCACTTATTCTTAGCATCTTAGACAGCTATGAGTCCACATTCCCTGCTATTCCCTGTGAAACAGAAGCATCTCTGATTAGGGTTGAGAGCAGCGTTGTCTGGAGGTGTAACTATAGAAATCTAAAAGGCAGATTGGCATTATATTCATTTAACTAAACATCAGTAATATTTTCCTTAATAAAGATTTATGTCCTTCCAAGGTCTTGTTTTTAATGTCAGGCTTACACAGCTGGGCACCAGATCACTTCTGTGCTGCCAGCCTTAAATACAACCAGAGAGTAGCTGGTTACCAACATTATAGCTGTGCCATTATTTCCCACATAGACATACCTAGCCTGGCAAGTTGGTGTTGTAGTTTGTATAATTCACTACTAGGTAAGGCTGTTGATGCCTTTATTCTCCCAATAAACTACACAGCAACTTTTGTACTTTGAAAGCTAGCCAGCAGGGAGAAAGTTTCCAGATAAGTCTTAGCTTGATTCTTATATATCTTGTAATTATGCTATGTGTCATGTTCAACAGTAGGGCCTTATCCTATAGTTCTGGTGGACAACCAAGCAGAAAGACAAGCATCCATATTATTTTGAGGGTGTCTGGAACCTCCGTGGCTAATGACCCTTATGGAGGTATCTCATGCCTGGCACTGGGGTTTTTCCCCCATTCTTGCATGCACTTTCACACTTCATTTCACTTTCTCTCTGAAATAACACCCTAAGCAATGCGGGACAGTTATTACACTCTTCATCACCAGCATCCAATTACATATGGAGAATTGATACCCACATAGGCTTAGTATCATTTTCTCAAGTAGGAGGAAAATATGCATTGGGATACTCCTAATTTGCAAATCCAAAGAAATGGTTTTCCATCTCTTTATCTGACTTTCTTTCCCTTTCCTTATCTTTCTTTTTTGAAAAAAAAAAACACAATATATTCTAATCACAGTTTTCCCTTTCCCAAAACTACCCAGATTCTGACCACCTCCTAACCCACCAACTCACCTTCTTTCTCTCTCCCACTTTAGAAAAAAAAAAAAAAACAAAGAAAAAAAGAAACAAATAATTTTTTAAATGAAGAAATGCACACACTTTTTAAAAAAGAAATACACACACACACACACACACACCACAAACTCAGATACCATAATATAGAAACAAAAGACCAGTAAGACAAAAAAATGCCAAAACAAGAGCCAGGCGGTGGTGGCGCATGCCTTTAATCCCAGCACTCGGGAGGCAGAGGCAGGCAGATTTCTGTGAGTTTGAGGCCACCCTGGGCTAAAGGGTGAGTTCCAGGAAAGGCACAAAGCTACACAGAGAAACCCTGTCTCGGAAAAAAAAATGCCCTAACAAGCAATATGAAACAAAAAGTCTCCAAAGATACCATTCATTTTGTGTTGGCCATCTACTGATGGGCATAGGGGATGCCCTTAAGTGTGGTTTATATACCAGTAAAATTCTATTAGTGAAACCTAAGTTGTCAGTTGCGGACAGCTTCTTGGTAGGGGTGGGTACTCAGGTCCATTTCCCCCTTTCAGCACTCAGATCCTGTCTGGCTTGAACCCATGCATGCTGCCACAGCCTCTGTGAGTTGACATATGGCACAAAGATTCTTGTTCAGCATCTTGCTGCTTTTAGGAGCAGCACAATCTAGCCATACTGGGTACTTTCTTTTAAACTCTTATTTTTAAATTTCTTTAATTGGGTTAGAAGATAGGTTTCCATATGGCTGCTTCATAGCCTTCCTTCTGGTTTTGCTAACCCTCTCCCACCACCTGCTCTCTCATCCTTCTCATGCCTCTAACCCCTTCCCAGTATAACCCTTTCCTCCCACATGTTCCTTTTTCATAGTTTAATTTCACCTATGTTCTTTTATCCCCTAACCCTTAAGCACCCTCCCCAAGTGACCCCTTTCTAGTTGCATGGCTTCTATGGGTCCTTTAAGTTAAATATATATATATAAATCTAAGAGTCAAAGCCAGGATCTACAAACGAAAGAGAACATGTGGCATCTTTCTTTTCGGCCTGAGTGACTCAGTATAATTTTTCCCAGCTTCATTTATCTACCTGCAAACTTTATTTCCCCTTACTTTTGACTAAAATTCCATTGTGGATATGTTCTATATTTTCATTACCCTTTCTTCTGTTGATGGGAATCTACGCTGATTCTGTTTCCTAACTGTCATGAATAGAGCATCATTGATGATGGGTGTGCAAGTATCTCTTTAGTAAGACGTAGATTCATTTGGCTACATGCACAGTGTGGCATAGCTAAGTCATATTATAGTTTTATTTCTAGTCCTTTGGAGGATCCTCCAAATTGATTTCCATGGTATCTGTGCTAGTTTATCCCTGTCCCTACAACCATGTTAACGTTTACATTACCGTTTGTCTTCTTGATGATGGACAGTCTGACTGCAGTGAGATGCATTTTAAGGTAATCTTAATCTACATTTCCTTGATGGTGTTTTTATTAGCATGTCTCTATCATAACTTGAAATCAGGAATGGTGACATTTCCCATTCTCTCCTTTTTTGTTTGAGATTGCTTGGCTATCCTTAGTGTTCTGTGCTTTCATACAGTATTTTTTATTGTTTCTTTTATTTTTGAGATTATTACATAATCACATCATTTCCTCTTTCCTTTCCTCCCTCCAAGTCCTCCTAGACACCCATCCGAGGTCTCTTTCAGATTCATGGACCCTTTTTCATTTATGTTGTTGAAGGAATATGTGTATATGTATACAGATATATATTCCTAAATACAACCTGCTCTGTTTTGTATAATGTCATACATTATATGGTGTTACGTATAATGTTATTTGTATGTATGTTGTCAGGGCTGGACATTTGGCATTGGATAACGAATTGGTGTACTCTTCCCCAAGGTGAAGACTATTTCTCCTGCTCTCAGAATTCCTTAATTGCCTGTAGTTCTTTGTGTAGGGCTGAGGCCTCATAGTATCCCTCCTCCCCACTTTTGTTCCCCATACAAATTTTAAGGTTTTTTTTTTTTCTGCTGCTATGAAGAATGTAATTAGAATTTTGATTGTGATTGCATTGAATTTGCTGTTGGTTAGGGTGGCCATTTTTATAATATCAAATTTTCCAATCCATGAATATAGATGATCTTCCCATCTTCCAATGTCTCCCTCAATTTCTCCAGGGTCTTTAATCTTTTACTATAGAAATCTTTCATTTCCCTGCCTAGGTTACTTGCCTCCCAAGTATTTTGGGTTTAAAAGCTCTCATAGATGAAATTGCTCCCCTGATTGTTCTTAGTATGTTTGTCACTGGTACATAAGATGGCTGTTGTGTATGTGTGTGTGCGCACATGCATGTGTGCATGTTTGTTAACTTTTCATTCTAACACTGTTGGAAATGGTTTATTAACTGAAAGACTTTTAGTGGAGTCTTTAGGGTCTCTTATGTACAAAATTTCATCAATGGCAAATTTTTTTTTTTTTTGGTTTTTTCGAGACAGGGTTTCTCTGTGTAACTTTGCGCCTCTCCTGGAACTCACTTGGTAGCCCAGGCTGGCCTCGAACTCACAGAGATTCGCCTGGCTCTGCCTCCCGAGTGCTGGGATTAAAGGCGTGCGCCACCAACGCCTGGCGGCAAATATTTTGATACCTTCCTTTTGAAGATATTGAGATAAAGATACTTTGATATTTTCTTTTTCTATTTGCATCTCTTTTTTTGTTGTTGTTTTTGTTTTATCACTCCAGCTAAGGCTTCAATCACTATATTGAATAAACATGGGAAGAGTGGACACCCTTGTCTTATCCTTGGACTTGCCAAAATATCCTACTTTTACTCCATTTAGTATGATGTTAGCTGTAAGTTTGCCATGGCCGTTGTGAGGTTGGGGTATATTCCCTCCGAACCTAGTTTCTCCAAGACTTTTTTTATCATGAAAGGAGGTTAAATTTTTGTCAAATACTTTTTCTGAATCTATTGAGATGATCATGTGAGTTCTGATTTTTAGTGCATTTGTGTGATGAATTACATTTATGTGTGTGTGTGTGTGTGTGTGTGTGTGTGTGTGTGTGTGTGTAGAATCATCTTTATATCACTATAAAGAAATAAACTTGGTCATGAGGAATGGTGTCTTGATGTGATCTTGAATTCAATTTTTATTTTATTCAGAATTTCTGCCTCTGTGCTCTCACCAGCGAGACCTCTCTGAAATTTCCTTTTGTTATTGTTTCTTTTTTTTTTTAAGTGCACTGGTGTTTTGCCTGCATGTATGTCTGTGTGAGGGTGTCAGAGCTTGGAGTTACAGACATTGGTTAGCCATGTGGGTGCTCGGGATTGAACCCAGGTCCTCTGTAAGAGTAGTCAATGCTCTTAAGTGCTTTCTCTCTTTTCTTTTTCTCCTTCCTTCCTTCCTTCCTTCCTTCCTTCCTTCCTTCCTTCCTTCCTTCCTTCCCTTCCTTCCTTCCTTCTTTTCTTTCTTTCTTTCTTTCTTTCTTTCTTTCTTTCTTTCTTTCTTTCTTTCTTTCTTTCTTTCTTTCTCCTTTGTTCCCTCCTTTTTTTGTATCAGGTTACTACTATCTCCATAAAAAAGTTTAAGTAACTTCTGTTTTTTTAATTTTATCTCATAGTATTAGTATTAGTTATTTTTTGAAGGTGTGATAGAATTCTGTAGTTAGTCTAACAACTCCTGTCCTTTTTAGTTTGAAGATACTTTTTTAAACTATAGTTTCAATGCCATTTTATAGATGTGTTTAAATTATCTACTCACTTTAGTTTAATTTTAGTAGGTCATATATATTTATAAATTCACTTTTTACACTTTCCAATTTAGATGAATATGAGTTTTCAAAGCATGCCCTTATCATTTTCTGAATTTTGCCCTTATTTGTAATAATGCTTCCTTTTTAATCTCTAAGTTAAAAAATAGTTCAATATGGCTAAGGATTTGTCAATCTTATTCTTTCAAAGAACCAATTCATTTCATTGATCCTTTGTATTTTGTAAGTTTTCTATTTTGGGGACTAGAGAGATGTTAAGAGCACTTGCTGTTTTTCCAGAGGACCTAGGTTCGATTCCCAACACCTGCATGATAACCATCTGTAGCCCCAGTTCCAGAGGATATAACGTCTTCTTTTAGCCTCAGCAGGTAGGCACATGGTGCACATACATACATGCAGGAAAATCACATACACACAAAAACTTCCTTAAAATGTATCATTTTCTATTTTATTTATTTCGGCCCTCATCTTAATTATTTTTCCCTATCTACTTCTTCAGAGTTTGGTTTGTTCATATTTTTCAAGGCTTTAGTTGAATCATTAAATCATCCATTTGAAAATACTCAATGTTTTGACACAGGCATTTAGGGCCACAAACTTCCTCTTAGGGCTGCCTTCATTATGTCTTATTACTTTTAGTATCTTATGGTTGGTTTTTGTTGTTGTTGTTTTTGTTTTCAGTTCCAAGATTTAAAAGTTTTCCTTCTTGATTTTTTTCCTTAACCCAATTATCATTCAGTAGTCAATTGTTTAATTTCTATGAGCTTGTGTACTTTTTGCTATTTCTATTGCTGATGATATCCAGCTTTATTCTATGGTGGTCAGATAGAATACAGGGCTTTGTTCAATTTCCCTCAATTTATTAAGACTCGTTTTGTGTCTTAATATGTGGTTGGTTTTGGAGAAAGTTACACAAAATGCTAAAAAACAAAGTGTATTCTTTAGTGTTTGAATAGAATGTTCTGTAGCTGTCTATTAAGGCCACTCAATTTATGGTGTCGTTTATCTGTAGTGTTTCTGTATTTATTTTTTCCAGATGATCTGTCTGTTGGTGAGAGTAGGGTGCTGAGATCAACCACTCTAATTGTATTGGAGTTGACCTGTAACTTGAAATCTATTAGCGTGTGTTTCATGAAATTGGGAGTACCTGTGTTTGGTGCATATTTAGGATTTCTGTGTTCTGAATGGCTTGCCCTCTAAGTATGAAGTGATGTCCATTAGCACTTCTGATGAGATTTAGTCTGAAGTCTATATTATCAGACATTAGAATAGCTATGCAGTCCTGTTTCCTAGTTTCTTTTGCTTCATTTGCCTTTATTACCTTTCCCCACCTCTTTTACCCTAAGGTAGTATCAATCCTTCATGGTGAAATGGGTTTCTTGGAGGGGTCCTATTTTCTAATACAGTCTGCTAGTCTGTGGGTTTTTGTTTATTTGTTTTTTTTAGGAATTGAGATCATCAATATTCAGAGATATTATTTACAGATTTGTGTTGATTTTGTGTTGTTTCCTTTGACCCCTTTGGTAACATCACCACCCATGGCCTCTTTTTTACCTTTCTCTTTAGTCTGAAGAATTCCTCTCAGTATCCCTTGTAGACCTTGATTGATGCTCATAAATTCTTTCAGTTTGTTTTTATGGTGGAAGTTGTTATTTCTTCTTATAAGTGAAAGATTTGCTGGGTAAAATAATCTGAGTTGTCAGTAGTGATCTTTCAGAATTTTGAATACATTTTTCTGGCTTGAAAGGTTTAAAAGAGTAATCAGCTATAAGTCTGAGGGGCCTGCCTTTACATGTAAATTGGCACTTCTCTCTTGCTGCTTTCAATATCCTGTTTTTAGTTCATCTTTTTACTCTAACATGTGTTCAAGATTTTCTTTTCCGGTTCTCTGTACTTGGTGTTCTTTTTGCTTGCTGCACTTGGATGGGTTTCTCTTCCTCTAGATTTAGGATATTTCCTTCTATGTTTTTATTGAATCTATTTCCTATGTCTATGACCAGGATTTATACTTCTATGCCCACAATCCATTAAGGTGGTCTTTTCATGTTGTCTCAAAGATCCTGCATGCTCCCTTTATATGTTTTTAAACATTTATCATTTGATTTGATTGACTTATCCAATTCCTTTACCCTGTTTTCAGATACTGGGCACCTAGAATGGTGTGTGCAAAAGTGATATATAGAGGTAGGATATGTAGAGGCAGTTGTCCTCTGATCTCCACACTTTGCACAAATTAAATTATAGGTAGCACTAACACTCAGCCTCTAGGACATATTACATGTAAATTTTCTTTAAATTTAAATGCTACGCTTATTTCAAATAAGTCCAGATTATTCACAATGTGAATCATACTCACCGCCTGTATTTTTCAGCTGCCATTACTCTGCTATTTTCTAAAGCTATATATTTCAAATTTCTATTCTTTTCCTTTATTGAAAATAGATTTTTTTCTCACATAATATATTCAGATTAGTTCCCCTCCCTCTATTCCTCCCAGCATCTCTCTATGTCCCTTCTCAGCTGATCTATTCCCTTTCTGTCTCTCCTTAGAAAATAAACAGGCTTATTATGGGATAAAATAAAATAAGATAAAACAAAAACTAACACACTGGAATTGGACAAGACAAACAATAGAAGGAAAATAGCACAAGAAAACAGAGACCCAATCATTTGCACAATAAAAACACTAAACTGGAAGCCATAATGTATATGTGAAAAGCTTATAGGGTAAAACTGCAAAGATTTTATAAATATTAAAAATTATTATATATATGTGCATATATATTAAAAATGATAAGATAAAATTAAAAAAGAAGAAAGACCCCCGACATGACCTTATGAGACAAGGAACCTCCAAATTCTCATTTTAACTAAGAAAAAGTAATTGTGGCAGTATATTCCATGTAATACATATATAAGAAACAAACCTAGTTCGTGGAGGAATTTCCATCAATGAGAATTCTAGGACTGGAAAGGATCACTAAGAGATTCCTGATAAAATCTGGCGATCAGGTCAGCCATTACTCATATCCAGTACCTCTACCCTGATAATGAAACCGGATCAACAACAACAACAAAATTCTCCCTGATGAAAATGCAAATGTTACTAATAAAATACTTACCTATGGAATTCAGGAACACATCAATGGCTGGAGAGACAGCACTGCAGTTAAGAATTTGTATTGGCCTTGCAGAGGACCTGAATTTAATTCCCAGAACTCATGTCCAGTGGTTCACTTCTGCCTATAACTCCTGCTCCAGGGTGTTTGACACTTTTCCTGGCCTCTGTGGGTATCTGCACTCATGCATGCATGTATCTGTGCATGTTCATGTGTGTGTGTGCATGTGTGCACACACACTTAAAACTAAAATCTTTAAACTAAAAGCAAAATGCATCAAAAACATAAGACTATTTACCATGATTGAGTTGACTTTATTCCATGGGACATTAGCATGGTTCAGCGTACACAAATCAACAAATGTAAGATAGCAGCACATAAATGAACTTAAGGACTGGGAATTACAGGATCATCTAAATAGATATGGTAAAGGTCTTTGACAGAGTTCAACATGCCCTCAAATGATAAAATCTCTAAGAAGACTTGGAACAAAATGAATGTATCTCAATATAAGAAAGTATATCTATACCAAATGGAGGGAAAACTCAAATCATTTGTATAAGATGAGGAATAAGGCAAGTTGTTCACTGTGTCCACTCCTATCAATACAGGAAGTCTTATCTAGGGCAATGAGAAGAGAAGGAAATGAAAAGAAAGAAGTCAGAGTTCTTTACTGTCATACATTATGATTCTATACGTAAGAGACCCAGAGGACTGACAGAAAACAGATTCACTTTCAGCCAAGTATTGGGGTACAAAAGTAATGCACAAAATTCAGCAGTTTTTTATATTTCCCAGTAACAAACATGCTAAGAAAGAAATCAGGGGAAAAATTCAATTTGTAATAGTTTTAAAACAAATAAACAAACAAAACCCAAAACTTTTGAATAAATGTAATCAACGAACCGAATGATCTCTTACACTGTAAATTTTTAAAATGCTGAGGAGAGAAATTGAGAAAAACATTATATTCTGGTTTCTAGTTTTGTGTTTTTTATGGGTTTTTAAATTTTTACTCTCTCTCTCTCTCTTCTCTCTCTCTCTCTCTCTCTCTCTCTCTGTGTGTGTGTGTGTGTGTGTGTGTGTGTGTGTGTGTGTGTGTGTGAGAGAGAGAGAGAGAGAGAGAGAGAGAGAGAGAGATTCTGTGATTGTATGAGTTTTTTAAGTTTTCTCTTTCTTTTTATTCTGATTTGATTTTTCTTAACTTGCCTGTTTGTTTTCTTAAAAGAGAGAGAGAAAAGGCTTGGAGTTGGATGCGTAGGGAGTTACAGAAGATCTAGTAGGAGATAAGGGAGGGAAAGTATGATCAGAATATGATGCATGAATAACATTTTCAGTCTTGTGCTGATGCATAGAAGATCTCTCCTGCTCATGGCACAGAAGAGCTAATATTGTGAGAACATCCATAACTAACAAAAGCAACATCCAAAGTCAATGAAATGTGCATCAAACTTCTAATGTCATTCTTTACATAAATAGAAAGAATCCTAAAAAATACACATGGATAACCAAATCAACCCTGAACAAAAAGTCAACACTATTGGTATCACTGAGTCATACTATAAACTCACAGTAAGCAAAACATCATAGTACTGGCACAAGACAGTCATGGAGATGAGTAAACTAGAATAAAGTATCTGAATACATGCCTGTGAAAATACAACTATCTGATATTTTACAAGATGCTAAAAGCATACATTGGAGGCTAATTAATTTCAAACTAAGGATGTTTAAAAATGCCATTAAAATCTGCTCATTGATAAACCACTAAAACTAAAATAGAAAGAGGTCTGATGGATGGAGGTACTCTGCATGGGAAGGTAGAGCTGCTCCCACAAGATGTAGGTTATTATAAGGAAAACACAGTCCTAAAGACTTGGCTAGCCCCCTATGTGTTGCTCATGCAGGGGCCCCCACAGTTTCCCAAATCAACGCATGCATTGTCCCTCCTGTTGGTTGCCTACCAAAACAACATGTGCAGGCAGTCATAGCTGCAGTGAGTTCAAGAGGGCAACAGCCACGCCCAGAACCAGAATCCTACAGTACTTCTTCTCAGGGTTCCTAAGTTCAGATGTGTGAGTGCGTGTTCAGATACATATGTTCATATACATATTTGTTCATACACATACACACACACACACACACACACACACACCCCTTCATCTCCTTTCTGCTGGATAAACTTCATAATGTCTCAGATGCTATCTATGTCAGCTGCTGGGGTAGAATTGTCAATAGACTACTGACATCCAGGGAAGATGTGCCTGCTGGTAGTAGCAAGCCTGTTATAAGGGTAACTGGTTGGTTTCTTACCAGATCCAAGGCCCAGTCCACAGAAGAATTCACTTCTCCCAGAGCTGGGGAGGTCATGAGTCCTACCTGTGAATCTCTTGCTATTGTTATGTTAAGTACACACGATGTGGCCATCAAATTGCCTTCTAAGCAATTGTGTTTATGCTCAAAGATTAGTGCTGATATTAGCTCTGATTGGTTTCATTTTGTTGCAGTCAACAGTAACTGCAGAGACTCATAACTGATAAAACTACAGAGAATAAAAATGTATTAAATTGAGGGTTACCTGCGCAGAAGACCCACAAGACTGGGCTTACCAATATCCTGTCAGGGAGTGAGGAGGGGCTCCTGAGGCCTCGCCCTTCCCTGAAGACTTATAGGCAATTAATGGTTGCTTGGGAAGGAAGAGACATTTCCTTCAGTGGTGTAGCCAATGGTAAGGTGCCCATGAGCCTTTAAAGAATAGTTCACTCATGCTCTATGCAGCCTTAATTGAAATCATGGGACACAAAGAAATAGACATGGAGGTACAAGGGACAAATGGGAATGGGGAAGAGAACATCAGGAGTGCAGGGCATAAAAGAAGGTGAAGGTGGGTGAACATGTTGAAAATACCTTATAGACATGTATGAAATGTCATAGTGAGACCATTAGTATAGTATATGCTAATAACAAAACGTAAAAATCCCAAATCTACTTAGTTAGGAAAGTGAAGCAAAAGTCAAAGGGATTTTAACTCATTAATTTCCTTTCAAGACAACAGCCCAAGAGGTCATAATGCCTACTATAAATGCACAAATAATAATAGTTCTGCCTTATTAAGAGTTCCTTCTGGTTCCTTCTAAGGTGTTTCCTACTCCCTTGTTCCAGATGAACCACCTCAAAATGCCAGTCACATGATAGGTGCTTTAACATTATAGGCTGCTTGGAGGGTATTACTAAATAAAGTAGGGCCCATTTTGACAAATAGTTTATACTCTGGACACTTTTAAAGGTCATCATCTTAAGATATAGCTACTTTCCCTTCATATATTTATTTTGTATCTTATATTACAGTTTACTTGGACAAGTTTCAGCCATTTATCTCATCGGTAATTGTACTAATTGTGGGAAAATAGTAAAAGGGGAGAGAAGATAAGCAAAAATAGCAGCATTATTGGTAATAGCCAGAACCTGGAAACAACCTAGATGCTCCTCAACTGAAGGATGGATAAAGAAAATGTGGTACATATACACAATGGAGTACTATTCAGCTGTAAAAAGAATGACATCAGCTGGGCGGCAGCGGCGCACGTCTTTAATCCCAGCACTCAGAAGGCAGAGCCAGGTGGATCTCTGTGAGTTTGAGGCCAGCCTGGTGTACAGAGTGAGATCCAGGACAGGCACCAAAACTACATAGAGAAACCCTGTCTCAAAAAAACAAAACAAAACAAACAAACAGAAGACATAATGATGGAACTAGAAAATATCATCCTGAGTGAGGTAACCCAAACTTAGGACAAACATGAGCCTTCATCCAGTAACTAATGGAAGCAGATGCAGAGATCCACAGCCAAGCACCAGGTTGAGCTCCAGGAGTCAATTCAAAGAGAGGGAAGAGGGATTCTATGAGCAAGGGGCATCAAGATTATGATGGGGAAACCTACAGAGACAACCAAACTGAACTAGTGTGAACTCATGAGCTTTAGACCAACAGCTGTGGAGCCTGCTTGGGACTGCACTAGGACCTCTGCACAAATGAGACACTTACGTAGCTTGGTCTGCTTAAGGGGTCCTAGCAGTAGGATCAGGATCTATCCCTGGTGCATGGCTTTTTGGAGCCCATTACCTATGGTGGGACACTTTGCACAGCCTTGATACAAGGGGGGGGACTTGAACCTACCTTTACTGAATGTACTAAGCTCTGCTGACTCCCAGTAGGAGGTCATACCTTGTTGGAGGAGAGAATGGGGTGTGGGTTGTGGGGGGCGGGGGGAGGCTGAAGGGGTGGGATGAAGGAAAGGAGGGGAGAGAGAGAGATCTGTGGTTGGTATGTAAAATGAATACAAAATTCCTTAATAATAAATAAATTAAATAAATAAATAAAAGAAGGAAGGAAGAAGGACAGAGTGAGTGGGGGAGAAAAGGAGACAGGATAATTGCATCATGAACTTGAGACCTGTAAACAGAAACTGCTACTAGGAAGCAAGGTAGCTCCTATACACAGCACAGAAGCCAAGTGTACTGCATGGAGTATAGGACTGAGGCTTCACAGGACTTCCTTGTTCCCCACAGTACGTCAGCAGTGACTCCCAGAAAGTTTGTTTGGGATGCCCAGTATCCTTTCTGGTTGTTAGTCTGGCTTCTTGTTGCAAATAAGAGAGTTTAATCAACACAACCAACATAGCCAAACTAGAAGTGGGAGATAAGAGAAATGTATCTTCCTTATAAATATGGCAAAAACCAGAGTGGATTCCCAGCTCCATCCTATAATTCACTACCATTAGGTTCTCCTTGATATTATAAAGAAAAAATATTTTATTATTGCTATTATTATTATTTCATTGCTATTTTAAGTATTGAGTGGTAATATTCACTGTTACAAAGCACTTTGAAGTTTACTCAAAGACCTTCACCTTTAGTTATTGAGTAAAACATATAAACTCTACTATCAACTAAGTATACATCAGTGTTTCAACGATGGGATCCAGTGTTTAGACCTGAGTATCAGAAAGAATAAAGTAAAATTTAAGCTCGATCTAAGAGGACACAAAGATATAACTGAGGTAATAATTTCTCTAATTTCTAAATTGTCTTCCTCACTCAATATGTTTTCCTCTTTTATCAAAACCATCAACAAAGCCTGAGGGGGATCATCTTATCTAGTTGGTTTTAAAGGAGATTCTATGGAATAGCGAATGAAGAAGAAATTGTTTTACCAGGTAAAGAATCTCTAACAGGGTGTAAACCCTACACCAGCCTGACCACCCTCTATTCCAACACTCTGACATGATAATGATACTCTACTGGAAACATTTAAGATAACACTTGAAAGGGCTTAGGCTTAGGAATCTAAGTCTGACTGATGTGAAGCATCTGAAATCAAGATAGAAACACAATTAATAAAAGAGGAAATCATAATAGGAAAGATGGACATGGTACCTTACACCCTACTTAGACCACTGATGAATATCCAGCCATACAAAGCTGTGGTGATTTGAAAGAAAATAGCTCCCCCAAAGGAAATGGCACTATTAGAAGATATGGCCTTGTTTGAGTACGTGTGGCCTTGTTGGAGGAAACATGTCACTATGGAGTCAGACTTGGAGGTTTCATATATGCTCAAAATACTGCCCAGTATCTCAGACCACTTCCTGTTGCCTGCAAGTCAAGATGTAAGAACTCTCAGCTCCTTCTCTAGCACCATGTTCGCCTGCATGCTGCCTTGCTTCCCTCCATGGCAATAATGCACTAAACTTCTGAAAATGCAAGCCACCCCAATTAAATGTTTTTCCTTTATAAGAGTTGCTGTGGTCATGGTGTCTCTTCACAGCAATAGAAGTCCTAACTAAGACAGAAGTCAAGAGAAAATGAAGGCAAAGCCCTGGTCCCACATGTGCTACAGTAGCTACTAGATGAAAGCATTTCCCCATCCATCCTTCCTTCCTTCCTTCCTTCCTTCCTTCCTTCCTTCCTTCCTTCCTTCCTTCCTTCCTTCCTTCCTCCCTCCCTCCCTCCCTCCCTCGCTTCTTCGCTTCCTCGCTTCCTCGCTTCCTCGCTTCCTTGCTTCCTTTCCTTCCTTTCCATAATCTGGCCTCCAGATTAAGGCTTTTGGACAGGTTAAAGTCAGGTCAAAACTGCTGCTCCCACAGCCACATTATAATCCCCAAATACTATCATGTATTTACCTATATTCAATTATTTATCCCCTAGAAATATGGCTACTTAAGTCAAGGGCAAGATTACACTTACCAGTACCTTGGTTGGCTCTACTGATGATTCCTAACAGGAATAATCTGATTTAATGTTTGAATATATGACTTACATCAAGCAGCTCGCTGACAGTTCACATTTGGATCTTAGACCATTTCCACAGGTATGTCTCAAGTATGACATGTCTTGATGCTGCTAGGCTTAATGAAATCCCTGTTAAATATTCATGAGTCACTGAGCTGTCTCCTGGCCTCTTAATTATATTTTTTTCTTAACTGGCCTAAGTATCAGGATGTCTGTTAAAAGCTTTGAAAAATATTCTCTTCCTATGACATTGAGTTTTGCAGAGTAAAATGATGCATTGGGTATTTCTTTTGATCTGTGTCTTTTCTATACATTACAAACAAGTTCCTAACTGCTGGGAAAATTAACTGGGAGACAGGAGAGGTATTCTTAAGCAATGAGAGATATTGTTAATTGCTAGAAAAGAGATATTCCATTCAAGTAAGACAAGCTGGAAATCAAATTTAATCTAAGAACTGAGCCAAAAACATGGACTTCAACAATCTTGAGAATAAAGCATTGAGTACCAACTGTTTAAAATTAATTATCTAACAGATACCTTTGGTTCATTAATGGTTCTAGAACAATCAATAAGATACCAGCATAAAGAAACCTTGTTCTGTAAAACTCATATCAAGGGAGCAAATAAAAGATAGATTCTCATGTTTAAATTAGATACATATTCACATATCATAGTCCACATTGTGACTCAAAACTAAAAAGAAACAAAAAGCAAATCTGTAAGACCCACACATTGTGGAAGAAATGATAGATAATATAACGTTTATCTATGGGTCCATAGAACTAAGTAGGATTAGTAAACAAGTAGAAAAGGCAGGGACAGAATATTCTAGATGGAAGGACTGACATAATGACTTTGACAGCTACAAATTTGAAAAATATTTGGAATGTGGCATAATTGTGAGCCAATAGAAATTAGTGAAGACCGAAAAAGAGTTCAGGTCAAATTTGCAGAAGAACATCATGACTAGAGTCTAGACTGATAGCCTTTTCACAAGGTATTAGACTTCTTCAATGGGGCCTCTGTAATCAAAACCATGGCTCTAATAGTAGCTGGGGGGAGTATGGACAAACTGGAGGGGAGGGAGAAACTTTGGTCTTTGCCAGAATCTAAAAGCTTTGTGAAATGGTGTTTTATTACAAACTATTTTTCGTTGAAAAATATTGTATACAATGGATCCTGAACACAGTTTCCCCTCCCCCAATTCCTTCCAGATTCTCCCCGTGTCTCTACCCATTCAACTCTATACCCTTTACAAAGCAGACAAATAAAAAATGGTAAACAAACCAGAATAAAAAGAAAAGCAAAAGAAATACACACATGAAACCTATAAAAACACAAAATTTGAAGATATAATATAGAAGCAAAAGATCAATAAGGCAAAAAAAAAAAGTTCAAACAAAGCAATTGAAGACAAAAGGGTCTACAAAAATACTATTGAGTTCCTTTTGTGTTGTTCATCTATTGCTGAGCTTGGAGGCTACCCTTAAGTGTAGACTCCATTTAGAGAAAACTAATTTTTCCTTTGCAAGCGGATGTCAACTGGAGATAACTTCTTGGTTAGGGATTGGAACCCATGTCCACTTCACCCTCTCATCACTGGGACCCTGTCTGACTTGAACCTGTGCAGGCACTGTGTGTGCTACCACTATTTCTGTGACTTGTTATGTTTGTCAGTTCTAGTGTGTCTGGAAGATACTGCTTCCCTGTAAATGAAGGCAGAGTTTTTCTGTCCCCACTGCTTGGTCCCAAATAAACACACAAAAGCTTGTATTACTTACAGAATGCTCAGCCGATAGCTCAGGCTTATTACTAACTAGCTCTTACATTTAAATTAACCCATTTCTATTAATCTATGTATTGCCACATGATCCATGGCTTTGCTGGTTCTCTGGCATCTTGCTTCTTGGGTGGCTCACTTGCATCTCTCGACTCAGTCCTTCTTCATCCCAGTTAGGTTGTCCTGCCTAACTTTATAGTGCCTTGCTATTGGCCAACAGCTTTATTATTAACCGATGAGAGCAATACATATTCACAGAGTACAGAAGGATCATCCCACAGCTTCCCTGGTATCATCCATCCCCTCTGGCTCTTACAATCTTTCTGTCTACTCTTCTGCATACCTCACTGAACCCTAGTGAGAGAGGTTTGATGAAGATGTTACATTTAGGACTGAGTGCTCCAACATCTCCCATTCTCTGAGCATTGTACAGTTGTGGGTCCCTCTGTCAGTTCCCATCTACTGCAAGAGGAGCTTCTTTGATAATGGCTGAATGAGGCATTGATCTGTCAGTATATCAAAATGACCACAGAAGTCATTTCATTGCTATGTTGCTATATTCCTTCAGCAGAACAATAATGTTTTCGTTTCCCCCCAGGCACATAACTTATACAGTCTCAGGTTCTTGGCTACCTGAGCAGTGCCAGGTATGGATGCCTGAAGATCAGAGAGACAAAGGAACAAGACACAGCTACCACCTCTTACCTCACCAACTCCTCAGCCTGAAAAAGCCCCTAGTTCCTGTCTCCTCATGCCTTCTGTACCTTTCTCTGCCCAGCCATCACTTCCTGGGATTTAAGGCGTGTGTGCTTCCCAAGCAAAGGCATAAGATCTTAAGTGCTGGGATTAAAGATGTGTGCTACCACTGTCCGGCTCTGTTTCTTGCCTAGACTGAATCAATCTCATGTAGTCCAGGGTGGCTTTGAACTCACAGAGATCCAGATGGATCTATGCCTCCAGAGAGCTAGGATTAAAGGCATGTGCAACCACTGCCTGGCCCCTATGTTAAATATAATGGCTTGCTCTGTTCTCTGATCTTCAGGCAAATTTTACTAGGGTACACAATATATCACCGCACATGGGGTTCAGCCTACGAAGCGGGCTTTAAATCTAATCAGAGAGTGACTGGTGACTTCCACAACATTTGTGTCACTGCTGTGCCAGCATGCTCTGCAGACAGGTCACTGCTGTGGACTGCACTGTTTGGAGCTGAATCTGCGGTTACCTTTTTCCTCTGATAGCGTGCGGACTATTCCGTGAAGTTATTACAGAACCATGAGCACTCTTCAGTAGGGGCGCTCAACCTTCTCATGGTCAGTAAGGTATGTAAGCGTTGCCTTCAGCAATAAGGCCTTGCCTTAGTTGATTGATTTCCCCAGTAGATCTGAATGCAGCCTTTAACAGTACAGAAGTGTACAGCTGGACTATTCAGCGCTCTTGGCAGAACAGAATATACTCATTTAGTTTATCTTTTGTTCCACCTGGATTAAAATGATTAGTGTTTCATTTAGCCTGAGCTTCATGAATGGTCTAACTTATTTACATTTACACCGAAGGCCTATTTGGCTTGCTATGATCTAAATTCTATACTTTCCTCAGGGGAAAAGTATGTTGATAGTTTAAATACATTGTTCACAGCACTGAGCATAGACTCTAATAAATAGAAGCTGCAGAACAAATACTTTTGGTTATTTAAATTTCCTAAAATCATTGCATTTATTTTATACCATAGTATACCTTCACACATAATGAGTTATGTAGGTATAGGTCTATAAAATTACTTTTTAATAAAAAAATGAAACATAGTCTACTTTGACCAGCAGGGGGGAAATGAGTTTTTTTTTCCTACTAATCTTCAATTCTAGATTGGTAACAAGTTTTATAATGAGACTGAAGGTAAGAATAAGCCTGCAAATGCAAATGTAATATGGAAGGTTGCTGACTGATATGTGAAGCTTTTGAATTTTGAAAGAATTTGCTTGTCTTTTCCACTTACAGTTTTTCAATTAAATAATAAAATGTTTTCTTGGATTGTGATGTGTTAAAAAGGATGATTTCCAACATCTGCGTGTGTGTGTGTGTGTGTGTGTGTGTGTGTGTGTGTGTGTGTGTGTGTCTGTCTGTCTGTCTGTCTGTCTTCACATCCAAGTTCAGATTTTGCTATACTAGTACATCTTGGAGAATTACTCTCACAGAGGGGATGGCACACTTGATGGGAAAAAGCATAGTAGAAACTGATGGCCAGTCCCTGTCTGACATCAAAGGTGGAATTTTTTCATCTCATCCTCAGGAGTCTGTCTCATGGGAAAAAGGAAAAGAAAATGCAATCAGAATTTACTGTGGTATTCTATAGCACAATAGAGTAACTGTAGACTACAATAGCTTATGATAAATTTCAAAATAACCTGAAGGGCCCCAAAGCTCTCAACACATAGGAATGATTATGTTTGTAAGGATGCAGATACATATTACAAAATACTGGTCATCCAGATGACTATAAATAAGCTTACAGTAGTTACTTAGCTCATCTCCAGTATGAACTAAAATTTAAATATTCTTCCAGATTTTTGTGAATCACTGATTTACAAAATACTGTTTTAATAGATTCTGAGCTTCCATTTGAACTATTCAATGTTTTTAGTTCCCTTATGGTTCTAATATCACATAAACATTTAAGTTGTTCTTGGCCTCTTATTGTTTGATTGTTTTATGTGTTTGTGTGGGCATGTGCATGCTGTGGCATACATGTGGAGCTTAGAAGACAACCAGCAACTGGTTCTCTTCATCCATCATGTGGGTTCTGGGGATTGAATTCAGGTGGTTAGTTAGACACGGAGGTGTAGCTGAAGTTTTCCTGTGTCCTGCCTGGCCTACAATCAGGACAAATCTCTCTCACCTGCCAATCATGCTGCCACTTGGACCCAAATAAACACACACAGGCTTATATTCTTTTTAAACTATGGCCATGGAAGGCTTCTTGCTAGCTAGATCTTATATCTTAAATTAACCTATTTCTATAAATCTATAAGTTGCCATGTGGCCGTGGTTTACTGCTCTGCTGACATGTTGTTCCTTCAGTGGCGGCTAGCATCTGCTTTGCTCTTTCTCCTTCCTCTCTGTTTGGATTTTCCACCTGCCTCTAAACTCTCTTGCCATAGGCCAAACAGCTCTATTTATCAACCAATCAGAGCAACATATTTTCACAGCCTACAGAAAGACATTTCCCTATCATTGAGGCAAGTGGCTTTATTCACTGAGCTATCACACCAGACCTGGATTTCTTTCTGATTCAGTCTTCTGGATCAACAGCTAGAAAACAGCCCCCAGAATCGTATCCACAAACACATGTACTGACACTCTCAAGACCAAATTCCCAAGTTAAGTTCTTCCTGAAACTTCTTGAAATTACTTGGAAGAAAAATGGTCACCCTCTAGGCTTCAATTCCCTTTTCCTTGGGGCCAACAACCTACATCAGGATCAATTAACTGGTGTATGAGTTGTTAGAATATGGGCCATAACAGCATAGAAGTTCTCACACCTCCTTCTTGAAACCAGGAGAAATGAGGAAGACATGAAAAAAATTAATGTAACCAAGACAGTTTGTGTTAGATCATACGTTCCAGAATAAGATATTTGCACATTTTTAAAGAGTGAAAGACAAGCAGGTTGTAGTGAAGGATACAAGTTTGCTTATATATTTGCTTTGGAGATGATATAAAATAATTTGATTTGTATTTTAGAAAAGTAAAGCTGAGACAATTTTTCTGATCCATGGGTAGCCAACTAATATTATCACTTTGTGACCATTATAAGCACAACCAAATATTTTCTACATTATAAATATGTGATTGAAATACTTTCCACAGAGGGGTAATCATCCCAGTCTTGCCGTGGGATATCTTTCTGACTGCTGTGAATATGTGTTGCTCTGATTGGTTGATAAATAAAGCTCCATTGGCCTATGGAAAGGCAGCTTAGAGGCAGGTGGGAAATCTAAGCAGAGGTACAGAGAGAAGAAAGGAGAGGAGAGACAGACTCCAGCTGCTGCCACAGAAGGAACAGCAAGATGCCAGCAGACTGGCAATGCCATGGCCACGTGGAAACTTATAGATTAATAAAAATGGGTTAAGTTGTAAGAGGTACCTAGCAAGAAGCCTGCCATAGGCTATGCAATTGGAAATTAATATTAAGTCTCTGAATGATTATTTTATAAGTGGCTGTGGGACTGCAGGTGAGAGAGATTTGTCCCGACCAAGGGCTGGGAGGGACACAGGAAATCTTCTGGCTACATAGTCTTGATGCCCTGTGTTGTAAGAATTTCACCATGAGCCTTTTTATCTCTGAAAATGACAAATAACCTATAGATACCTTATAAACATTCATGTGAGAATGATGGAAATGATTAAGAGAGGAGGGTGTACTGTAAGGAAGGCCATATAGAGAGCCAAATAAAAAATGGGAGTGGTGACCCTTCCCACTCCTCGGTGCTTTCTAGTGACTGAAACATGTGATCTCAGGCTGAATGGCTTATTCTTGCTTCTAACAATATATCTTGTGCAGCAGAACTCAAATCATCTTCACTTCACCTTTAGAAAGTAAAGGATGGTGGAGATAACAGAAAAGGAGAAAGGTCAATTATGCATTTGCTTTTGTGTTTTCTATGTTACGGAAGAAAAATAGTAACAGTCCACATATATCTTCAAAACATTTTCAGGTTCCCAGAGAAATTATTTTCTTTGTTTGAACTTCATTTGGACTATTTCTAGAACTAGCATGTTACCAGCATCGAGATGATTATAAAAGCTTAACTCAAACAATGGGCCAGGAGGGAAGTCTGACTAGTTTATGACTCTTACCACGATTGAAATACCCAGTCTAGTAACAAGCTTGCCTGTTTATTGTAGGGTAGTTAGCAGCATGTGATGTTTACATGCCACTGTCAACCTCCTTTCTCAATGAATAATGACAGTCAAAAGATTTTCCAGGTTGGGGATTTAGCTTAGTGGTAGAGTGCTTGCCTAGCAAGCGCAAGGCCCTGGGTTCAGTTCTCAGCTCTGTAAAAAAAAGAAAAAGAATTTCCAGACATAACCAGATATCCCAAAGAACAAAATGCTCCATGACTGAGAACCTGTGTGTTTTACACATCTCTTTCAGAGGGAGATTTCACCTAGAACTGAGAAGCCAAGAAATGCTTCAGAAGATGTCAGCTGGAGAACTGACTACATTAGAACAGGGACCTTCTGCCTTCTACACTGAGTGCCTTCTACACTGCTTTCCCTGAGTACTTGCAACAATGCTCAGTAGTTACCCCCTGAATAAATGAGCAACACATCTCAAGATGTCAGGGATCACATACAAATGCAAAGTTGTTAGCAAGGCTGTTACTGCCACATACAAACACTTTGAAAAAAAATCTGATGCCGAATCTGGGTGTGATGGCTTGTATCTGTCATCGTAACTACTCAGGTGACTTATGAAGGAGAATCTTCAGTTCAAGGCCTGCCTAGGCTAAATAGGGAGTTCAAAGCCACATTGTAGAACTTAGTGATGCCTTATTTCAAAATCAAATTTCAAAAGGCTATGGGTTTGGATTGTACTTCTGTGATGAAGCACCCACCTTACACATACAGGGCCTGTGGTTCAAGCCTCAACTTATACTACAACACACACACACACACACACACACACACACACACACACACACCCCAATTATGCACAGAGACAAACTAATTAGAAGTTTAAATTGATAAAAGCATCTTCAGGCAAAGTTTTAAGAATAAAATTTAAGTAACCTTATATTGAAAAGTTAGGCAATGCCCATTAATCTTCAAACACCCACAGACTGTTAAAGAATAGGCTAAATCACTAGTTCCTCTTCCTTGACCCTAAAGGATCTGGTCCTATATGCAGACAATGATTGACAAATATGTACAGGGATAAAAGAAACCCATTGAGTTTCTTTACTTATAAAGGCTCTCCCACATACAGTCCTTACACCATTCCAGCATTAGTAACAAATTAAAGGAAATAGGATGTTCAAAACACAGTGCTTTAAAAAATTGGCCTTTTGGAATTTTTTTTTCTTTTGCTTGTTTATTTAGAGACAGGATCTTTGCTACAACACAAGCAGACTTTGAAACTGTAATCCTCTGTGCTACCCTCCCAACTTCTGGGATTGCAAGTGTGTGTCACCATCTCTGACTTAATTTTTTATTGAAAAAAATCAAGTTCTCTGGCCCTATGACTTAGATTGCTGTCTATGTGAATTATTATGATACCACTGAAGTAAAGGTTAAAGTAACGTATAAAGCTGCCATGGGGTACATCTGGTATTCACATATATTTATAGACATGAAGGCTTTTTGTAATTTTCTTCTTTGTAAAGAAAAAAAAAACATAACAGTTTAAAATGAACTACTTCTTTCTTAGAAGTTGTTTCCAATCTTGAATTTCTCAATTAATTGCATACATTTCCTTTAGATGAATGTCTAATAGTTTGGAATGAATGTTGTAGTTCAAAAGTACATGTAGTTCAGTTCTAATGCATAGTTTTAGATATTGTAAATTATGGTATTATACTCTTCTAAGCAACAACACTCAGTCAGATAAACTATGAAGTATCCAGAATAAATTCTTACATGAGATTGGTGTTATAAAACCAAAGTTTATTAGTATATCTAGCTAATATTTGTAGGTGCCCCTATCTGGGCCAATTTATGTTTATATGCTCAGAAGGCATCATGAACAAAGAAGACAAAAATTCTTGCCTCCTTTTGCCAAAATTCTAAACTAAAGCAAACAGCTTGCAACCAGATTAGAGAGTACAGAATGGGGATGGAGGACACAAGCATGAAAAACCTCACTGTGGGTAGAGAGGGAAACTGTAAGATGGCCTAGGAAAATATGCTGTAGCATTGGGTATCTTAGAAGAGATACAGCTGTGAACTGATTTTTACATGATTCTTCAGACAGAACACATTTGGGGATTCAGAGGGCATTAGTGCTAAGGTGAGATGATGCATGGCATGCATAAGTATAACAAGAAGGCTATAAGGCTGGAGCAGAAACAGGATAGCAAAAGATGTTGGGGATAAAACAACACAGGGATGATTCAGGGGAAGGTTGATCATTTAGAGACAAGTAGGACACTGGAAAGCATTTGATTTTTCTTTGAAGCAAAATACGGGAGTCAATGAATAGCTTTGAGCACAGTAACTTAATTTAAATAAAGAAGTAATTTATCTGTATGTTTCTGTGTTGAAGAAAGAGGATTGTGTGTGTGTGTGTGTGTGTGTGTGTGTGTGTGTGTGTGTGTACACACACACAGAGTCAAGAAGACCAGTTAGGTTTTATAGTGATCCAACTGATAGGTGATGTAGGAATTTTGTTTTATGATGGGAATCTTTGATTTTCTTCTGTGGAAGCGGAGAAAAAAATGAATAAAGACTGAGTCTTTAGAGAAAGGTTGCTTGGTTCTGATGGCTGAGTGTGATGAATTTGTGTTTTCCTGGGAGGGAGAATCATTTGAAAAGCGGTCCCTTTCAGTCGTGCCTGGATGATGAATCACACAGCACATCTTACATGCCTGGGTGCTACTATTTCCAAGTTAGGAAACACAAAGATAAATAAAAGAATAAGCAATTTCTCCAATTTTTCCATACACTTCAGTGTGGTAGGTAAAACAAATACACATTTCACAGAAAAGGAGATGTATTAGTTTTCCCACTCCTGGTACCAATTTCCATATTATTTTACTGTTGCTGTGGTAAAATATCATAAAATCAACTTAAGAAAGACAGGTTTTATTATGGTTTCTGAATCCTGAAGAATAAAGTCAATCATGGCAAGGAAAGCATGGCAACCTGAGCAGGAAGCTAGCTGATCATATTTTTCACCCCCCACACTGCAAGTAGAGAGGGAGAAACACAAAGAATAAAGCTGGAAACGCTCAAAGCCTGCCCCCAGTAACACACTTCCACCATTGATGTTCTAGCTCCTAAAGGTTTCATAACTTCTCCTAACAGCCAACTGGAACCAAGTGTTCTTAAATACATGAGCCTTTGGCATAACTTCTCACTCAAACTATCATAGGAAACAAGCTGAGACTTGAACATTTTCCTCATGGATACACAACCAGTAAGGGTGGGCTGGTTGGAACAGTGATACCCTGACTCCAGGGCCTTATAAATTTCTGCCTGTTATTCAAAATACTTAAATGCAAATGATTAAAAACTGTTTAGTTTAGGAGTGTTGCCTCCTTTGTTTTGCAAACAAAGATCAAGAGAGGTAAACAGTATCATAGAACTCTATGTGTCTCCTCTATTTATAAAGAAACACAGATTTCTTCAGGAGGGAGAAGGGTCCCAAAAGCCTGGCTGAGAAACAGAGCAGGTAAGTCTTTAGATCCACAAGTCAGAGGTTTGGGCAGCGTCTGGAGGATGAGTGGATTGCCACCTGTACTTCAGTGAGTGCAATATTAGCAGTTCCCAGGATGGGCACCTTCATTAATCACCACTCATAGACCGAGCCCCTACCAAAATGCAAAAACACCTTATGTAGAATTTTTATCTTCGGTTTATTAGCTCCTATTGTATGGTGGACACTTTTTAGGGTGTTAGGGATAAAAATAAAGTCACATTAGTAACCTATCTCTAAATGTTTCTGGAAATATTTTCTCATGTATATTTTTTAATAAAATTTTTGGAAGAAGTATGATTTCTAGAGTTTACTTTTTCTTCTGTCTTGTGCAGCATGGCAGAGAACAGGCACTAGGGGTTTTGTTTTTGTTTTGTTTGCTAATAACATGCTTTCTAATATCCTTTGTTAGGAATATGACTTATATGGGAAGTGTACAAACAACACACAGTATGACTACTATTTGCCCTGGCAAAGCACAATAGGATTCAAGATTAACCCACTGAAGGACATGACTGTCACTGCCCAGTTCCTGATAATACATTTCCATCTAAATTCTCCCACCTGAGCTTCTCAATGCCTACTGTCATCAATAACGTTTGAAAGCAATGGCATCTGGAAAGGAAAAGACATAGAGATATCAGTTAACACACACAGGAGAGTTAATGAAAATATACTGTCACAGAAACAAAAAATTAGAGTGCACAAAGATTTGTGTTAGAAGTTGACTTCATCTAAAAAGCAATTTCCTCTTTACTTTCATTTATTACCCTTGAAATTTGCCAAAATTTCAGGGGTCTAGGTCAGGGGTCTGGGTGTTAACTGATTATTTGGTTCACTTTCAGACTCACTCATAAAGTATGTATTATGATCCAAGAACTTCTGCATACATTCCAACTATTCCCCTCAAACCATGCTTTACATGAAAGGATGCTTAAATTTTCCATGTTCAACTCCATTTTTGCATCCTACTTTTCTACCTGAAATTGACAAGACAATCAAAATCTGCTGAGATTATATGAAATAAGACACCATGTCTTGCCACAGTCTTGTTACAGCACATGAGCCACATGTCCCTCAATTTCATTAGTGACTGCCTTTCCAGTGTCCATCAAGTGATCCAGTAGACTTACAGGTGCCAATAAGAAAGATCAAGCTGGCAATGGGCAAAGTATTGCTATTATTACACTGAAGACCATTTAACCAGATGACAAGTACACCAGTGCCAATAGAAAGCAACAGAAAGCATCTATATAATCTCTCTTAGCTTCTCTCTTTTTGAGAAAGGAACACAAGTACTAATATTTCCTTATTTTTCACAACTGAAGAATTTCAAGTTTCTTTAATAACAAGATGAGGAACCAATAACTTGATTGGAATTATCTGTAAATACCCTACTAGAAGACTGGAAGAAAATGTCCCTGTTCCCTTTAAACTGTAATATCTTTATATATTGGGTTTTGAACTATGATATAATAGTAACTTTCTTTGCCTAAACCCTCTCCCACAATTAAGGCTTCTGGGAGTTTAGTGAACATTCTAGTTTCCAGTTGAACCATATGAAGGATGACAATCTCTTCATGCTTATTTGTGGGAAAAGGTTATAGAAGTTAAGCTTGATTCTAAGTAGAACATCCCATACTATCTCCTTTCAAATTACCAGTATTAGCTATTAAAAGATGGCAATTTATTTTCTAATTCAGTTTTAGTCTCCCTGAGTATTAAAAGAAAAGTTTTCCCACAAATATAAAGAGTGCTTAGCCACTCAGAATGAAAGCTGCATTACATTTTGGCTCTATGCTTAACCGGTGTTCTTGTAGAACCAGCTAAGAAAAATAGAACACTAAAGATCCTCTTTCTACTAAGGGCAATTATGTATTTACTATCAACTAAAATGAGTAGGTCTCTGACACTTGTGCCTGATTTGGGGACTCTTTCCCTGCTGTTGGGTAGCTTTATCCAACTTCAAAATGGTGGTTTCTACTTTATGTTATTAAATTTTATCATGTTTGGCTGTTATCTCTTAGAAGCCTGTTCAGTTCTGGAGGGGAGGGCAAGTGGGGAGGAAATGGGAGGAGTAGAGGGAGGGAAAACTATAATCAGGATGTATTATGTGAGAAGAGAATCTGTTTCCAATAAAAGTGAGGGGAAAGAACATGTAAATGACACAAAGCAAAGAAATGCCACTACAGGTACTGAGAATGCAGCTTAGTGGCAGAGTACTTACCCAGCACATCTAAGGCCCTTGCATCCATTCCTACCACCTCTCTAATTTATAGGACAATGTCTCATGGGCAAGAAAAGGGGTAATATTGGATAATTACTAGTATAGTACTAGGAGATTAACTTGTATTTAGATAAATATGCATTTTAAAATAAAGGATGTTATTTCACATTAAGAAAAAAAACTTATCAATGAGATCTTGGAAACCTTGTATCAGGCACATAGACCACATGGACCCAGGCCCCCAGTAAGAGACTCCTTCCCTCTCTTTGTACCACAACCTCTGAGCATGTGTGTGAAGGAGCGACAAGGAGCTCTAGAGAGGGGTACGGGGGTTAATCAGGAAGGGGGATGTGAGGACAGTACAGAGGAACAGGGAGGAAAGAGAGATAATAACACTAGGGATATTTGAAAAATCCCTAAGAAAACATTATTTTATATTTACTTTAAATGTATAATACATTACAGATATATGTAATGCATTGTGTGTGTGTATGCGTATGTGTGTGTGTGTATGTGTGTGCTCATGTGTGTGTGGGGGGGTTGCTGTATGTCAAATTACTCTGATTGGTCAATAAATAAAACACTGATTGGCCAGTGGCTAGGCAGGAAGTATAGGCGGGACTAACAGAGAGGAGAAAAGAGCAGGAAGGTGGAAGGAGACACTGCCAGCTGCCGCCATGACTAGCAGCATGTGAAGAAGCCGGTAAGCCACGAGCCACGTGGCAAGGTATAGATTTATAGAAATGGATTAATTTAAGATATAAGAACAGTTATCAAGAAGCCTGCCACGACCATACAGTTTGTAAGCAATATAAGTCTCTGTGTTTACTTGGTTGGGTCTGAGCGGCTGTGGGACTGGCAGGTGACAGAGATTTGTCCTGATTGTGGGCCAGGCAGAAAAACTCTAGCTACAGTGGGTGGGTAGGTATAATTTACATGAAGCTACACATTACTTGTAGCAATAATGCTTCTTTCGAGTACCATAGACTATCTAACAAAAACCTCAGTTCCAGGTATGGGAAATGTCCCTTATAGTTGTTAACAAAGATAATCTAAGAAACTCCCAAAATATTATACGTTACTTTCTTTGCCTTTGGTTTCCTCCAAGAATTTGAAGGTAATACCCTCTTGGTGAAGACTTCACATGCTTTAGACACAGAACTTAGAAGAATTAAGAGGTAACTAACCTACAAGTCTTCTCACTAAGAACTAGTTCTCATAGTATCTGTCAATCAATCAATAGTCCTACCTAGTTGTAAACTAAAACAAAGACCAGCACAGCAAAATATCCCCAAAGGTGTAATAGTAGCACTTAGATCTTGGAAGAAAGCAACAGTCATCTCATTGGATATAAGACCTGTGAAATAGGAAAGAGTCCATGCCTGCTGCTATAACCCCAGCAAACTACCCACCACTGGAAAGTTCATTGACCCTAGAAAAGAACCTACTATTTCCACTTTCCTAAACCAGTATAATTTCTAACTGCATTATAAATACTTATCCTTATACCCACAGATAAATGTAGATCTCATTCCTCATCAAAGACTTTTATTTTTGCATCATGTGGAGACCAATACAGAAATCTG